>MIEF01009405.1:0-20000 GCA_001870725.1 Taenia solium | reverse complement strand
CCCATTTGGAGGTCGAGTTAGCAGTTTTCTGTTACCACAAGCTCCTGACATGGGTGAGGACACATGCGTTCATCGAATGACCTAATGACCCATGCCTCGTGTAACCCTTCTTCGATCTGAACTGGATTTCGTTCTCGTGGGGTCTTGTGTGCAAGCCCTAATTTCGTCGACACTCTTGATTCCATGAACACTGCATTATGAAATGCAGTTGTCTGTTAGCGAAAATATGCGGAAAGGAGTTCCGAGTGATAAATGTTTGGCGATTAAATTTCACCAATATAAGGCATACATTAAGGCAGAGGTTGGCTATTGCATCACGTCAGCTTTATGCGTTTGTTGAATTTTGGAGAATGGCATTTGGTAAATTGTCATGTACAACGATTTTATAGTCACTTTGTGTACACCTTAGGCCTTGAAGTAAAGATGCTCGTCTTACTGTATCTGGGTCGCATGTAGTTACAATGGTATTTCTGCCAAAAAGGGCTTCAATTTATTGCTGAACTCGTAGTTTGAAATGACTGAATAGATGTATTTAGCAACTCCTTTCACCACCACTGCTTTCAGTTCTTCAGTCCACCTTTGTGACCTTGAGGCAGTTTTCTTCTCTGGGACACGTGGCTCGATGCCAAATTTACGCATTAGAAAGGCGGAATTTGTCCAGTCACTAAGTAATTGCCAGTGCACTAGTTACTTTGTTGTTTTCGGTCTGCTTGCACTGTCTTCGCGTTATCCAAAGCAAAATAAATTATGAATTTGCTCTCGAGTTCATGAAATAATTACGCGGGGATTGAAGACCTCGCCAAACGATATTATCGAGGGCGAAAGGCATGCATTTATGTCACTTATTTGGAAATTAGTTTCTTACATTGTCTGTGTCGCTGTTGAATTGGTGAAACGCCTTTTCTCCTGGTAATACGTCGCCACCACTAGGCTTATAGGCACAGTCCTAATTGTATCCTCTGCACATTTGAGTCGCCGTAGGTCAACCTTCCTCTCTGAGGCTCACTAGCACCACAAGAATGTCCCATTAATCGGTACTGATATGTAGCTTCTCAGAAGTGAGTTCGACAAGTAAATGTTTTCGTTTGAAGACTAGATCACTAATGATTCACCCATTTGTTATTGCCCGCGCCTCTTATTTACGTTTCCGGTGAACTCAGGTGCCACTGTTGACCTTGGTCTGTTTAGACCACAATTACATTTGCTCTTCTTGTTGCAACCCCTTCCGTCGTGAAGCCATTGTTTACAAGATCGAATGCGTCTGTATGATTTGGGGTAGAAAACGCATCAACAAGTTCCGATCTGTCATTAAATTGAGTTTGCTACCCGTCACTGAATGCGTGGAAGGTGCAGGTAACATTATTGCATGTCATTTCCTTGCAGGATTATCTGAATCAGTTGCACGACCTCCATGAAGACTGGCTTTTGGGCAGCAAAAGAGACTGCGCCGGGGCTCCCGTAATGGTATGTTGTCATGACTGCAGGGGGAAATGAGTCAAAATAGACCAGGTTATAAGAGTTATAATTGTTTTGTGGTAAAGTGATATACGCAGTTCCATTCCATACTTTCTTTACTTATCTCACAGTTACTTGACTTATTTCTAGACTTTTTTCTTGTTCTATTGCGTTTTAATAAATCAACGGACGTGGACTGTCTAGCCCTCCATAAATAGCAATGTCAGGCCTTATTGATCGACTTTTGCCCTCGTGACCTTGGTAACTTGGCTGTCAGTTGGCTAACGGTGGTACGGAAAGGGCATATGTAAGTGGAGCCTGCATATTCGTACAGTCAACTCAAAAGTTGGAGCTTCATGACCCCATTTTATTTACGCATGCAGTGGTGTCGAAAGCTTGTTCGTTATTCTTTGCGACTCGTTTCATTGTCCCCCAACCTGTTGCAGAGCAACCCGTGCGACACACGAGGTAGTCTGCGCTCGTCTTTTGACACTCGGTTTTTGCACTCTTGATTAACTGTCTGCACATTCAGTCACTTATGGCAGCAAGCTTGCTTCAATGTTGATTGTAGGATGTGCATTGCATTGCATTGAAATTGACTACAAAATTTGCCGAGAACGCATCATGAGGTGTACGATTCTGAGGATAGCTTGCTTATTGGCATTTGGAGGGGCTGACAGTCTGCTAGCCTAGGCGGAGCTCCATGCTACTGTTACAGAGGGCCGTCCACGGTAGGGAGACGATTGAGAAGTCTAATATTGCTTTAAAGGCAATGCACTTTTCCATGCCGAAAGGGTCTGCAACTGATAACCCTTGTAAATGGAAATGAACGGATGCACTGTGAACGCTCTAAACGATGGACAAATTTTAGAGCACCGCTCTTTTATCATCTTCCTTTGTGACAGGTATTTGACTGCAACGAGCCATTGGAAGTTCTGACAGATGTCTACTTTCAGCGCCGAGACCAGGTGCTCTGTGGTGTCCGTGTTTGAACCGTGGGGAATGTTTTCACCCTTCGACGTTTTCACTCAACCATCGGTGCCACTTTTATACACTATTTCCATGTGATGCACTTCGTACTGATTCTCGTTGTACTGCCATGTGCATCCTTTTTATATATCGCTGAGTTTGGGTGAGGCGAAGGGTTAGTGGTTCATGGGATTACGACTTCTACCTCATTGCAGAAAGGCAAAGGGTGGTCGGTGAGCTGTTGGGAGAGATCACGTGTTTGCGTAGCTTAAATGCAATAAAGAAACTTCTTCATGTCTACAAGGAGGTGCTCTTCAGAGCGATTTCCTATCCAAGATTTGGTTCATTGCATCCTGTCAAATCGTCTAGAGATGCATGCACCAATGTTTGTCGAGGCTACGACTTCGTCGAATTTGGGAAGATATTTAATTCAAGGTGGACATATTATCGTGGGAGAGGAGGACTGAGAAAACATGCACTCGAATCTCGATGATTGGCGCAGTTAGCTCGTGGGTGCTTCTCACAGCACTGATTACGTTGTGATGGCTGACACGGGAGGCTGGCCAAGGGGAAGCGTCAGGGACGACGCTCGAAAGAGGAGATGGGTTGTGTAACACTTGGTTTGTTCGAATTGCCAGTTTCGGTCACTTGGGTGGCCATATTGTACTAGCCGGTTGGCCGGCCTTTGGGCCGTGCCAACAGACCCCAATCACTCTGTTTCCGGAGTATGCATTCTACCCTAGTAATATGCCTTCTTTTACCTTAAAGGAAGTCTCAGTACGCTACACACTTACCGTGAAAAATTAATCCTTTGACGGCAAGGCTACTTCATGTACCTTGAGGGGTACTTTTGTAGGAGATCGACTTACCTTAGCAAATTATCTACGAGGTTCAGAAACAGATAGGAAAGAATTCCAGTTTCTTCTCTATCTGACTGCTGTATCATCCATGTTGGAGTCAAACGCTCCCATACACCAATGAATAACTAAAACTAACCATAGAGGATGCTGAGGATGACCATCAAACGAAGAAGACTGCACAGCGGAATGCAAATTCTTGTTTTACTTGCAAGTAAACTACTCACGCTGTTCAACCATTGTGTGACTTCCAGTTTTGGTAAAGGACCGCCTAGAGCTCCGCCGTTGTACGTCCAGTGGGTGGCCTGGCCTCTGGGTCATCCCATTTGCTCAAAGCCGTACCATACGTCGGTGCGTCCTAACCTTATGTCTTCTTGAGTGGTGACAACGTAAAGCGAACCAAACCCTGAAGAACAACTGCCTTAATTTCCCTTACCGACTACTAACTTTAACGCGACATAAATTAACACAACAGCTGATAGGAAAATCCAGTAGTGAACCCTAATAAAAGAGTTGAAACGTGATATCCACCTTCCTCAATTTACCCAGACTCATGTTTTGCAGGCGGGCGATTAACGATTGCAGCAGCATTCATCGCAAACTGTCTAAAAGTTTCGTCGCAAAGGTGTCTATTATCCCTGCATGAGTACGCGATTACTCCCCTACTTCTCTATTAGCTGAGAAGGATAAGTGAGTTTCCAGGCCGTTACCTCCTAAGCTCAATGCAAAATCAAAAGTTTAGACAGTTGGTTCGTGGAAGGTTATGTTGCGGCACTAATTGCCCTATAATTTCTGACCCCGGAGCTTGACTAGTGTGGCCGCCAACGGTGCTCAAAGGGATTGAAGGACTACAAGCTAGCCTAGGTGCTTGTTTCAATCCCGGCTTTAGTAAACAGCTACCTAAAGCTCCACCACTGTACATGTGCCGGATAACCTGGTCTCTAGTCCATCTCAATAATCCTGAGCAGTTCTGTATAAAAATCATCATGCCCTCATTCCATTATTCAGCAATTTCTTTCAACGCTACATGTCGCGAATTTTCAAGCTCTTCCAAGTGGCTACGAAACCCGTTTTCTTGTGGATCCCTGTATCGCATTGTGCGCCAATATTATTGCCACAGTACAACCCCTAAAAAATGCATCACTTTGGCTCATTATAATTTTACAAAGTTATTGTACGTCGCAATATGAAAAAGGAAAGCTTGAAAAATATGCCCAAGTTTGAATGATAGAAATTAATTACAGTTCTTAATTGTCATTAAGCGCTCGGCTTCAACGCACAAATAAATCAAACATTTTTCGATTTTCTAAACTAAATGTTGCTCAAGAACCATCTGCATACTTTAAAGAGAACTTATACAACTATGTTTTAAGGTGCTATGTCGATGTCCTTCAGCCTTGAGTACCAACAGTATGTCCGGTGTTGTGCGCTGCGCCCACTTTGATACTGCGATTCTTAAGACCACGGTGTGATGGAAAGGTACAGCCTCGGGTATGCTGTAAACTACACGGTCACTTGTTCTAGAACCTTTAGAGTTGCTGTTGAGGGAAACATTGGTTGCGGAAAGTCCACGTTCCTTCAGTACTTTAAGAAGCTGTCGCCCAAAATTCAAGTCTCACCTGAAGCCATTGAACTCTGGAAAGACGTAAAAGGATTCAAGTTGTTTGTAAGGTTATCCAAACTCATGTTGTGTCCCAACTACAGGAAGCATTTTATTCTGACCCAAAAAGGTGGGGTGCGACTTTTCAATGCCAAGTTATGGCGACAATATTCAATAGAGAGGCTGAAAAACAGGTAAATGAGTTTGTTTGCTCTATTGTTGCGTTGTTTTCTATCTGCAGACTGCCCCTGTGCGATTGATTGAACGCTCCATCTACAGTTGCCGGTATTGCTTCTTTGAGGCGATGATTAGGAAGTAAATGCTGTCAAATGATTCCGGCTAGTTTGTATTTACTCTTCAGACAGGTTTTATGGAACTATCCTTATTGCATCTAAGGTTGTCGAGAAATTGATTGAAAAGGTGGTTTCTTTTGAACTTAATAACTTTCCCTTAGCACAATGTACATGAAGTATTTTTTTTCCTTGTTCCAGCCGTCAGATGTCCGATGGAGATGTGGAAACTTTTAATACCTACTACGAGTGGGGCTTAAAGTTGCCCATCTTTCAACCTGATCTCATTGGTGCGTAGTTTTTGGCCGATTGTTGGGGCCCTTTCGCGAGTATCTTTTAAGATAGTTCCTATTTTCAAATCGCAGTATATCTCCGATGTTCTCCTGAGATCTGTGCTGAAAGGGTACGGAAGCGCAATCGTCGAGGCGAAGGCGCCATCTCAATGGTGAGTTCCTTACTAGCGTAATCATAACTTGATTTCCCACTTTCTGCTTTGCCTATCTTTAGTCGATGCTTATCGTAAATTTTTCTGAATTAATTGTCTATTAGCTGTATTTCAGATTTATATGACGGGCACTCAAAATATCCGCAAGACTTATTTCACGTATTATTTCTGTGCAATTAGCTCCAAATATGTTCGCATCAGTCCAAAATGAGTTGTTTTTTGGGGTGTTATAGGGATCTCATTCATCCAACCTTTATTTATCCGTTCAAAAATCATCCATTTTGCGGTCATTTGTTCAAAGTTCGACCATTTTTATTTGCTTGCTTGCATTTCCACTCCTCTCCGAGGGAATTCGGCTAGTTTTCGCTTTTGCATTCATTATTTTGTTGTTTTTTGGTCAGCTTGCCCTAGTTATATGTTTCCCCAACCGAAGTTTGTTTTCCAAAGCAGTGTAAATAATCAATGTACTCTCAGTTTAATGGAAGGATTCTCCTCTGTTTTCCATATGCGAACGGCATCAGTTGTTTGGTTCAGCGTACTTTGAAGGCCCCGCCGAACTTGGGAATTTTATTTGCTTTTAATCTATCCTCTTCAAATTAACGAATACCCTTGTTCCCAAGTGTGTCTTGCATCTAGTAGTTGTGCGGCCATGTTGTTACTAATGTCTCATACTTTTGGATCGCCATAGCTCCATGATAAGTGATTTTTTATTTGTTTGATCTAGTGGACTCAGGTATAGCCAGTAACCTCGGCTTGCTTAGACTACACCCGCACATATTGCTGGCCCATAAAGTCTTGCGTCCAAGCCTCATCTTCCCCGATACTCTTGACTCTGTGATGAATACCCAGATTCACTAACCAAAACCTCGCTTAGTAGTGTTATAGTTTGAATATGATCAATTTCCCAGAGTTTTACTCATATTTACCTCCCTTATTAACGATTTCACTGAATTGAGGTGCCTATGATGACATCTGTCTGTTTACACTATAATCGCGTCGATTAATGCTTTTTGTACTGACAAAACCAACTGCTTCTTATGAAATTCGGAATCCTGTAAACCCATCAACAAATGTCGATTCCCATTGAGCAGAATCCTTTGCCTACCAACAAATGCATGGAGGTAACCGACTGGCCTTCCTAAAGTTTGTAACCACTGCGCATTGCCAACAATTTCCTTGTAGGACTACCTGAATCAGCTACACGACCTCCATGAGGACTGGCTGTTGGGCAGCAAAACGGACTGCGTGAGGCCTCCTATAATAGTATGTCGCCATGATTACACGACAAAATTCGTCAAATTAACCCAAATCAAAGCAGGTATTGCCACACACTCATTTCATGTCAGTACTTATCAAAAAGTTCCACTGCCCACGTAACTCCTGAATGGATCGTAATGCATGCAAATCTGAAGGTAGCTTTACTCTTTGATAGACTGGGAGGAGCTCCATACCAGCATCGTGAAGGCTGATTGAGGAAAATAAGTGATTGAATATTGCTGCAGGGAAAATGCACTTTTCATATTTTAAGGATCTACAGATGACTTATTTTTATGCCATGAGTACAAAGATGTAGTGTTACCTCTCTGAGTAATGGGTAATGCCTGCAGCACCACCTTTCTCCCTATTAGGTGTTTGACTGCAACGAGCCGTTGGAGGTTCTGACAGATGCCTACTTTCAGCGTCGAGATCAGGTGCTCGGTGGTGTCCGCTTTTGAACTGTGGGGAATGCTTTTCCCCCACCCTACGTGTTTACCCTACCCTCGGTGCCGTTTTTATACACTTTTTGTCCATGTAATGCATTCCGTACTGATTCTCATTACATTGGTGCTTGCATCAATTTCATTTATTACTGACTTCCGGAGAGGAGGGGAATTAGCAGTTAATGGGGTTATGGCTTCTGTCCCAATGCGGAAAAATGACGATATCGTAGTAAAGGTTTAACTAACGTACAGAGTGGTCAGCGAGGTGCAGACAGAGACTGTACAAGTGAAACTGCCTGAGGTGCCTGAGTTGTTTGATTGCAATCAGTAGACACTTTGAGATCACCAGAAAAAGGGTGCTGAATACGATTGTCTCCTCTACTATTAGATGTTTTGAAACCCGAAAAATGAGCAATTTAGCGGCATTTGGAATCCATTTACCCCAATTTATCAGGATTACACTTTTTTTCGAGATGTAGGAGATATTTAGACCGAGCTGGGAGCGAATTTTAACGTGGTGGATACTGTTGGCGGTGGAGCTTCCTTGCAATGGTGTCCAATGATGGTTTCACTGTCGACGGCGTTAAACAAGGGGATTTCACATCCGAACATTGCCCAACACTTTTTAGTTATAGTAATTGCAGACATTGGTTGGGTCTGGAGGGCTATACGAAGGAAAGCGGTCACACGAAAGAATAAGGATCAACCCGAGTAAGGGAGTAAACAAGGGGTGTGGTAAGAAATGGGAGTAGGAGTGTGAAAAAAGGCAGACGGCCCGGAAGGCCATTAAGTAGACTACCTCAACTGCATGAAGTCTGATCGCGGTCAGGACGACACGTTTGCCGGACAATGTAGACTTATTCTCAAGATGGTTCAGTTTTAGGGCGACCACTAGATCCACTTTGGCATCGTGAAGAGTTGATGGGTTTGACACTATTACTTCACGAGGCGCCGATTTCTCCGACAATAATTTTGACGCCATTCCACCCTCCGCCAGCCCCAGCTTTTGTTGTTGCTGATACTTCGCTGGTGTCGTCAGGGCTTCAGGAATATACAGACTGTCGTCCGTTTGGTCGATGCAGTGAGAACACACGATCTGGTTGTCGGCATCCTGTAAATGGAGCACGACCTTGACGACACCGACATTACCCACCTTTCAATGTTCAAATGCGCAGTTTTGTAGAGAGAGGGGGACTTATGGCAGCCCCTATAGAAACTCGGCTTTTCTACCTTTTTTCCTTCCGCGATGTGGGCAATGAGAACTTCTGGTTCGAAGTTAAGTTATTATGGAAAGGCGGAACACAGGTGAGGTAATTCGTTAGGCTTTTTTCATGGCTCATAGCAGTTCCCCACGCCAGACTTGGAATCAAGATTCTAACAAGAAAACGTGTCTTAAATGAACGGAGAGAAGGTAGCTTTCGCATTACAAAACGGGTTTTATGAATTCTAGACTCTGATTTTGAACTTGTAAGCGCTATTTGCGAATTTTACTGGTGGAATTACACCCAAAGCGTAATGTAGTATACGTAGATAGCATTCATGCCTTCAGTAGAGATATTCAAAAGCATATGACCGCCCTGAGATTAGTGTTTTACCAACCGTAAACCAAACAGGCGTCGGTTACAATTATGCTCAGTCAACTTCTTGAGACATAGTGTTCCGTCGGACGGGATGGCAGTCATGGGAGACCGTCCAACTCAAGTGGGAGTTTGAGCATAACCATGTAATTGGGGTATAATCAGTAGATTCTTAGATTTGGCTGCATAAACAGACGGTAAGGTAAACGAGAATGATCGCGAATAGAAGAGCATGACAGAGCATTTAAAAACTGCAGCAAACTCTTTTTTCCGCCTTGACCCTTGACTTCCACCCGCCGCACTATTTTTGCTGGGTGCTAACACCAGGGATGCGGAAGTTGTTGGTGTAACCGTGGAACTAGACAAAGAAGTGCAACACAATGTGAAATGGTCGCATTCTTCACTAAGTTAAGTAAGATATTTTCTGATAGTGAGGAACTTCAGGAGACAAACTCTTAAGTAGTACTTTGGGACGAAGTGCTGCAACAGAACGATGTTACACTGCAATATATGAAGGGGAGCGAACATAGTAACAGCTCGCAGGCCAGTCCCAGTAGACACGGACGATGTTACAGTGAATGCTGTGATTCTAAGCAAACTCACCAAATGATATCAAAGAGGTGCGCGGGGTACCGATCCCAACATGGTTCGCCTATACACGAAGCCCCATCTCATAGCGATTTCACAAATCCAATTAATGTCCACACCGTATCTAAGATGAAGGGAAGGCACTGACATCATTAGTCATCTGCTATCCACCCAGAGAGGAAACAGATAAATCCTCGTTTTGGTAGAACACCTCACAAGGGTAATCGAAGCAAAACTCATGCTGGATTCATCTCCACAGAATGCCTAAAGCATTGCATAGGGTTCGAGGAGCCAAATTCGGGAGCCGACTTTTAACTGAACTATGTAAACTCTTCGGGGTCCGAAAAAAAAAACACCTGGACATCAACAGGATGATAAAAAGGTGAACGAAACACTATAAATTGACAAAAGGAAGGCTAGAAATTAGGCGCCAGACGGTCCCTCTTCCTCAAAAGCATGGCTTAAGGTCTAGGCATCAACTAGCGTTTGTGACGAAGATGCTCGCAGGTCGTGATATGAGAACATTAAATGCTATTTTCCTACCATACGTGGAAGCGGCAGAGAACAATGCCCCAAAGTACATGCTATGGCTAAAAGAATGAGTAAGACATTGCTTGGAAACACTTATGGTTGCCGTAACTTGGATAGAAGATATATTATGACAAACACAGTCGGCCTGAAGTTCACCTATAAGGCTAATTTGGCCGATTGGAATGGGTCACAAATGTATCATTACTGAGACAAAATGCAATCCGAGTGATGAGAACCATCTCATCAGCAATCTACCACATCAGCAATCCGAAAGTCCGTGCTAAACGAATCATCTTGCATTGCAACAAGGCGTGCCCATGAGTAGGGACACCTCCGGAGGGACACGAAAATGAAGCTTGTGTACTGGCAAACGAAGGAAGGTCATTGAGAAGTAAACAGCACAGATACCACCCATAAAGGGAGCACTAAGGATGGTATTTCGAAAGACAATGCATGTCCGTTCTGGACTTTGTGGCGAATAGGACGCCATTAGCCTTCGAGGAAGAGACGTTGCCTGAACAAGCTGAACCGGGAAATCGACAGCCTTTTGTATATCATTACCTAATGAAGCGTGTTTTGTTTAACTAGTCTGCATCTTCCAGATGTGTGAAAACTGAGTTAGCACTAACTAATAACACGATTGTTCACATTGCTTTGCCACTGTTACACAGTAATTTTTTCCACGGAGAAAATATTTTTGCGAGATAATGTGCAAGATGTTGGATCTGGTTAATTAAAGAATGAAGTAGCGCCAAGCACAAATACACTTTCAAAAAAAGATAAAATGAGTCGTATAATGCAGTGGCTGCGACAACCTGAGGGTCAAAACAGTTGACCATTTAAAATTAACACAAAATTTAGAATAACCCCAACACATTTAAACTAGACAGATCCAACTCCAATGCCCTACAGAACCGTCCTTTGGCTTAGTCAAACGGACTGCTGCCGACTTGAAGCCTGAACGAATACGCTGTTCGTGTAAAGGGACCAGTTTGATTCTCTGGATGGACTGGCCTCTGCCTGTGGAATATGTGCATTCTACATGAGTATTATGCCTTTCTTTATCTCTCGAGAAGTCTCGAGTCGCTAGAGTAGTACTGAATGTCACATATTCATGACAAAAATACGTACTCATACATGAGCCAATGACTCCTTGGTGTGGTCAGATGGAGTGGGACACCTCGACGGCCTCCTTGAACATTGGTATTCCTAAAATGTGGTAATTCATGGTGCATGCCTCCATGCTTATGCAACCCAGAATCCTGTAGAGAAACCTGTATCCCACTAGGGCTGGATGGCAGAATGGATTGACTGACAGATACGCAGGACTTTCTTCTCCCAACATCTCCAAAGCATCGATGAACCTAAAAACCACTCTTCTTGCCGTAAATCATCAAATGTTATGTAATCAGATTACAAATACGAAGTAATGCATTGCACTTGGATAGCTCACATTTTCAGCTCTAAGACAGCCATTTGTCAAATTCTCCACTATTTCGCGCAGTGACGTGTTCGTGTATTGTGGATGGGTCAATTCGTTGACAGGTTACGTGGAATGAAGTGCGTAATTTGATGTCCGATCAACCAAATAGCGTGGTCTGGTAAGGGAGTACCACCTCTAGAGCAGAAGGATCAGAGATGGAAGACAATGAAAAGGGAAAAAAAACTGGTGTGCGCGTGGGAACAAATAGGAGCCAAGACGCACACTCGGATCAGTGCTCTTCTCGGAGCTAATCGTCACAAAAATGTGACGCGCTACCTGATGTCTCCAACGTGGTTTCCTACCGGGCAAGGAATATCCCTATCTCTATCTCAATGTTATCTTAGCCTAGCAATTGCAACATCTCCCTAGCCACATCAGTTTTGGCTTGCCACAGGTTTGAATTAAATTCTATGGAAGACATGGTAGAGGTAAGGAACAAATCTGACTTATTTTTAAGTTAATATGGTTAGGGTCAATATCGCTTCGTCTACAGGAGAGTACGATCACTCGACCACCGCTGTCGCTGTTCGGTCTGGCCCTCCGTTCACAGTAGAACGCACCGAGCATACATCTCAACATGTAGTTCCGCTACGATAGGATACAGCTCATCTAATTTTGGATGAGAAAGCGTCCTCAAGCATGCCTTTCAGTTTGCTGAGATAAGGTCTTCCAATTGTACACGAATTGCACGGACAATCCAATCAGTCTCTACAGGTTAGATATTCGGTAATAAGAGAATGATCGTCCTTTTTGCATTGAGCTAGAGGTCGCGATCCCGTGAACTGCCTAACCCTCCCCTTCCTTGAACTCAGTTATGGATAAAATCGACTCAAGTCATGTTTGGATGACAATCAGCACGGGATGCATTGCACACACAGGGAGTGTATAAAAGTGACACTGAAAGTATGGAGTGAAAACGTCAATGTGAACGAAAGTAGCTACGACGACTCAAACACGGACACCACAATAATGCGTGAATATCATACCTGCAGGTAGATGCGCCCCAAAGTTCCGTAGAGGAACTTGTAATCTCCCAAGGGCTTCAGTTTATCGATCATCTGATAAACTGTTTCTATGGCAGATGGAAAATCATAAGTGGCAAGATAGATTAACAGGCAGGTAGCCAGGATTTTGCTCTCCCTGCGTCTCCATATTACCAATGAACCTAAAAAACATGGATACTTATACCTGTGAGGTCACTCACTGTTTTTGTAGGCTTCGTTTGGGTAGTTCTCACTTCCATCCTCGGTATAACCATTTTCTAGATTGCTGATCATCTAGAAATTGACAAAATCGAAGGGACGCAGGCTTACTCGATCCACGACAGCAGCAAGGAAGTAGAGGCGATTAAGAGCCTCTCCTGATCGACTCAAATAATGCGGCAATTCTGCATGAAGTAGTCGCATCGAGAAAGGGATCATCGAACCTATGGATACAGATAAAACGGTGTAAAGCAAATGATTCTAGGTTAGTGCATAAGTTCGTATATTATTGAAAATGAACCTTTACGACGGGGATAAAGGTCGGGTGCATGTTCAAAGTAGACGTCAGGATTGTCTAGCCTATCAAAGGCAGCCAGCTCGCCTTCCAACAGGTTGAACTGCTGGGTCTGTTTCAAAAGCACGAAGCGCAATAACCAAAGTTGAGATGAGAATGGGGTCAGCTTAGCCCCAGCGTCGGGGGCAAAACCGCAAACGGTTAGGAGACGACCAGTTAAATCAAGGGCGGCATGATACCATCGACCCTTCTAAAAAATGAGCAAAAAGTGATCTAATGAAAGTATTCTACTGAACTTTGGTAAAACAAAGCATTAACAATTACAAAATAAACCAAAATATCAGAAGCAAGAACAGATGTGTCCATTACATGGATTAAGTAGATTAAACTTGGACTCTCGAACCTCTAAAAGCACAATCCCCTGACATATTCATGCACCCATTACAACTTCTGGCCAAAGATATTCCCAATCGACTGAATGAACCTGAGATGGTCTACTTCACCTCGTTATCGCCAGTGAATTTGAATGGATCCAGCGCTTTGTTACTACTAGTGCTTCTGGATGAGGATGGCGTACCGAGAGTCCGTCACATACAACAATGTAAACCAGGCCATTCAGGCCACCATTTTCAAAACGATCCTTCAACCCAGTGACCCATTTAACTCTTCTATGTTAGTTAAAAAGAAGAAAACTACCTTGGTATTCACGTTTTAAGCCAATACCCTAGAATTATTTGAGTCACGTTTAAATGGGAAATTGGCACTAGTGGTGGTGTTTTCGTAGGTTGGCCTAGGATTCCGTAAAACTGGACGCGTGTGCGTAAGGAAGACACCTTCACCTCCGCAGACAAGTCTGCTCAGTATAATGCTAAAGTTTCCCCTCTCGTAAAATCAGCTGTGGGTGGATTCAATGGCAAAAATTCCGACAACAGTTTGGTAAAAGCACAACATTAAGGAAGTTTAGCGATCAGAATATGGAGAAACGCCTATTAACAACAGAAGAGGTTCTAGGAAGACTGAACTGAGTGCTCCAACTCATAACAGTTCCAAATGCAGTGCGCCTCTCTAGGCATTGAACACACGGGCCTATGCAGAACTGCTTGGATCCCTCATCATAAATTGTTTGCGGAGCTTACAAGGATGACACCAGTGCAACTTGAGTGAAAGCGATAATGAACCAGACTTCCGGGTTCAACATTCTTCATATTTAACGGATTCCAGGGTAAAAATGGAGGAGGGGTATGATGAGTTGGTCAAGGTCATCAGTGTCCAAACAGAAAGAACAAAAAGACGAAGTCTATTGAGAGTTTATAAACCACCATAACTATAATAGTGTAGTCTATGCATAAAACGCATAAAGATTCAATGCTATTTACCACAAAAAGAACAAATTCAAACACAAAAACTCATCGACAATGAACAACATAGCACTCAGCGATAAGGATGATACAACAGACTTCAACCGTGACCCTGATGAAGACCACTGGCTTAAGGACAAAGTGTTTTAAAAGAAAGGGAACGAACCGTTGCTACTAGAGAGCAATCAATGGGACGGCAAAATCTAGCGAAATCTCCAACGCTGAAAAGCATCAAAATCCCCCATTTCATCACGCTTACCCATCAAGACAACATTAACACTTTAGGAACGCCTGGACCCAGTATCCCCTTAGTGGGAAGAAAGTGACTTCAGAATAGGAATGTAGCGATGAAGTGATACTGGTAATTGTACTAGAAGAACCTCAGGCTCAATATTCATCATTTTAAATAAAATTAAGGATGGGGATTGGGAAAATGGGTCGCATACGATAAGCTGAACGAGACCATCACAGTCCTGCGAAACCAAATCAGCGGTAATGACGGGACGAACAGCATCGGCACGCGCATCGGACCGATAGCGATTGGCAAGTAGCTGGTGAATCGGATCGGCCGTATCGATCGGGGAAGGTGGAGCGAGGAGACGTGGAGTGGTAGATGCTAAACCACCGCTGTCACCCTCCAGCAAGCACCGACGCGTCGCTTCTGAGGGGAGCCAGGCGTCAGTTTTGCGAAGCTCATGCAGTTCCGCTTCTGACAGCTCTGTTACTGACTAGAAAAAAGAACGAGACAGAGATAAGGCTATTATTGTAACATACCTAGATTGGAGCGAGAGCTGGATAGGATTTCGTAGATAAGAGAGATAAAGCACTTCAAAAATGCACTTCCCCAACTGATCTAATACCCTAGGATACAAGTTAGGCATTTTAGTTCAATTCCTGTTGTGTAGTTCACTGTTTAACGTTATTAACACTTTTAAAAATCCTGGTGTGTAGAGGTTCAAGAAAGATCGCCACCCCAACTGCTGCTGCGAGACACAACAGCAGAGCCACTTGCTATTTGGTGAGGAGCCTCGACCAAAAGGCAAGTTGGACTAATTGAATGACGGGACTTCTCAATAAATTATGCTCCTTAAATGGTATTCTATGTGTTACTTAGAGTCGTGTGATTTAATGCTATTTTTCTCACAACAACTTGCTTTCATGAAGACCGCTACACACGGATCATGAACATACCATAAAAGAAACACTTGTATGCAATCTATTACCGAAATGGTAAAAATAGATGTAAATGAATGCATCGGAAATTTAATCAACCAGTAAAAGCTTACGAAAGTGGGATCCATATTTTGCCTGAAACAAGAAAATCATATTTAACGAAATATTCAAATAAAAGCATTGGAATGGCAAAGATATGAGTATGAACAAAACTTAGCAAACTCTTTCTCAGAAAGTAGAGTAGCTACACAAATGCGTGATAACTCGATAGAAGAGGATTGAAGCAAACATTTACTATTAAGTTTCCCAGCGCACATCCCGACGAATCGGAAAACATATACTAAGATTCAAGACAGAGGTGCCACATGCAAATATCAACTACAAAGGAGTTGTTCATGTAACAAAGACGAACTAATAAAATGCACGGGGTCACAATGGAAAACACCTCAGTTTTATTAAATGAGATAGCCTAAAACATTACAGCCTAAACTAATGACGCAAATGAACCTATAGATACTTACAAAATCTGAACAAATAGACCACGTTGACCCTTTCAGGGACGTCTTTAAATCCAATTGGATGATTTCCATCTTCCAAACAATGCGGTATCGTACAACATGTGCATAAACAAATATTCGTTTGTCCTACATAGCTGAGTGGACGCTGTTTTTAAAACTTTAGACAAACATTTACTCGGAACCCGAATAAGATGGGTTAGTTTTAGCCCCTGAATTCCATATCCTTATAAATTCGACAGCTCTTAATCCTCCCATCTCCGAATTCGGAAACACACACCACCTGCTATGAGTTTGCCGGCGCAACCCACAATTGAGCCATGTGCCCGAACCACCATTTATCGGCGCCTTACACGGCCCCAAATACACCGCAGAAACTCTCCCCCACAGGCCACCCCGCCCTGGGTCTCTAAGCTCGTGACTAGACCCACTGTCTCATCCCGACAGGAAATAGCCCCAGCACGGAAGTCAACAACCCACCTCAAACCCCATAGAATTTCATCGAAATACACATTCCCCACCTCTCGTCTGCTTGTTAGCGGACACTATGGAACGAGCGGTAGACTGTGAAACTAGAGAGAGGAGAAAATTGCAATTTACTCAATATGCAATGACAAGAAAAATCATCTATCAGAAGGAAAGATAGCTCATACAAACATAAACTGATGCACAACCACAGCAAGTCCAACCAAAGTGCAAGTAAACAATGCCATCGCCAACCGAAACCGCCTCGCTGCTTTGCTTTGCAGCAGCTCCAAACAGGCACCCACTTGCTCTGCCAGTCCGGCAAAGTCCCCGTCAGCCTCGTTGTTCACCACAGTGGTGGCACGTGCAACTTTGTCTGATAGAGGCATCTGCGCAGCGATTCTAGAGAGAGCGGCTTCACGAGAGAGATCGGGATTGCGTTTCAGGAGACGGGAGAGTTGAACCTCGGGGGAGCTGAAAGAGATGCCGGCGAACTGTCAATTCAATTTCATATTTATAAGGAACAGCTTCAATGAAGTGATATAGAGGTGGACTTTGAATGAGGGCATTTCCAAGGTTGAAAACAAATTAACGACTAATTAATGGCTAAACAAGCCAGGTTCACTCATTGCACTTAAGCGGCTTATTTGAACTCAAATTGAGAAAATAAGGAGCGCTAAGTATCACATGAGGCCGTAGTTACCCAATTTCGACAATGATTGTGGGATAAATAATGAGTTGTTTTCAACAACACTAGGATAAAGAAATACTAGGATGAAGACTTGAATGAGCTGAAAGAGTCCCCTCCAATGTGCTTAATCGCATTCATTCCTGTTCCCGTCAAGCGAAAATAAGCCACTAGAGGTTTGAAATGGCCGTGTTTTCACAAAAGCAAAAATACGGCCGCAAAGGAATTTTTTACAGAAAAATTTCCTCATTCGCCTTACCTAGATATTAAGCCTTCAAGGTGAAAGCACTCAAAAATGACTTAGAGGGAAAGTTAAAGTGCAAAAGGGTGCTTTTCATGTGATCCAAATCCGCGGGTGGTTGAAGGAAATGAAAGGGGTCTTCTTTCGATAGCTAAGCATTCGCAGAACTCCATTTCATTCAGCTTATCCGTATTTTCAGGAAGAAAACAGGACACGGTGAGGCCATCGTCCATTGTATCTCAACCAATATGACCCCAGTTAAAAAAATTCAAAAGAACCTCTAAGGGATTACTAATACCATCCCACTTAAGTCTGGAGGAATGTCAACGTGTAAACTTAAGATGGTTTCAACGAAGACCCGTTCTTCTGCACAGTAAATGGGGTGATCGAAATGAAAACAGGTCTCTTCCTACTACATCAGCCACGCCATGGCTGAAAAAAATCTAAGAATGCATTTACGGAAACGGAAGGCATTATTGTTGGCCTTAAGGTCAATAAGCTGCGTGCCAAGCAGGCGCACAATCAGCTACCAATAGAGGGGAGAAATAGCGAGCACTTGGGTTTCTAATTTTTAGACTCGGTACGTGACTATGAACATGGAGTGACCACGCAGTAGTAATGACATAGTTGACCAACAAAAACGACTTGTCTAGCTCCAATTCATCTCGTCCGCTTCAGATCATATCAAAGCAGATTAAGGAACAACTGCTTAATAAAGGCACGAGCAAGATCACAGTGGCTTGTAGGGTTATGTAAAGTGCGATTTTTTCTATTCCTTAGCACACATTTCGAACCCCCATGTTATAAAGTACGAATCCGATACATCTTATGAGTGTGATTCAAACCTGTCAGTTGTGGAAACTAAGTTCGGGTCGGTTCCCTATGCCGCGTACAACTTGTAGAGGACGAAGCATGTAGTGGTAGAACGTATTCTCCAGAGATAAATAGCACTTGATTATGGGGGCAGAACACTAAAAGACAGATGTTTTAAAAGATTTCTTATTCTTGAAAGCAATACCAATTGAAGTAATCGGCGATTAACATTTCAAGAACAACTTCCGATAATGTAGCTCGTTTAAAAACTGCACCTACTGAAAGGGAAAGCCTTTACACTTAAGCAGACGAACACTGCATGCAAATGACGTTGCAATAATCTTCAGGCTACCTACTTGTTATGCACCTCTTTCATTTGCATAACAAAAACGCGTCGTTACCGATTTCAGCTACCTGGTAAAAGAATGAGATCCCGTACAAGGAACAACAACTTAGATCTATTTGACGGCGACGGAAACAACAGGAAGAAGACTGGCAGTCAGACGTGCCAAAGTTGGTAAAGTGAAAAATTTACATCACCTGAAAACCCGATACGTCTGTAGTTTAGAAAAAAATAATCGCCATCAGGTAGAACACAAACGACCGTAAAAACAATCCATAAGCCCCTTTAAAAAGGGAAGGTAGACATAAATCCGCACGTTAGACATCATGAGTAAAAGGTGTGGGAGCATGAAAGGAGCGCAAATTCGTCTCCGTCCACATGCAAGGGGAGAAAGTACTCATCTTTATAAAGCTACTTATAGGTGCACAGAAACTTAGAGAATGATAGATCGGATTAAAAATTGCAGTATAAACCCTAGGCAGCAATGGACAAGATGGAAGTCAGCCAAGATTAGGTAATACTGGACATACCAGGAAACGACGATTATATCCGACACAAACCACAACATAGTGCGAGTTTCAAAAAGCAGTGGTATGTCTAGAACGACAATGGCCTGTCCTGAGAGGAAACTGCGCAGAATCCGAACGATGATACGTCTGAACACAATGGGATGGACGATCCTATTGAGAACCTTCCGTTTCTCGGGATCAGAGAAAACGATTTCACCCAGTTTGTCCCTTTCCACACGAGTCCCATCCTCGTTAAAAACTGAAGGTCCAAAAGCCTTGAGAATACTCCTCTGCACTTGCCTATCGTGGTCAACAACTATCAAGTAATGGCGTATGCATAAAATGCCTACGATCTCTTGATATTGCATCAGCGTCAATAACTGCGACGTTCTTCTCCTTTAATATAGCTGAAACAGTTGATTTACCGGTCGCAATACCACCTGTCAATCCGACAATGAGCATATTTAACAATCTTCACTTCAACCGACACACCGGCATTGCGGCGGTGGACACAGAGGCTATTAGCACAAGGCTAAATGAGGCTATAAATGAACCCTAATGATGTCTGGAACGTGGTTTAAAGATTATTTAGTTATTTAGGTCCATTCACTTTTTATTTTAGTTGGTGTAATTAAATTTGTACATGGGTTTATTCAATTATTTGTAATAGATTGTTTTAAAGCTGATGATATTGTGGCTTTTTTGGATTGATTGTGCAGGTAAACTAAATTCTGTAATTATGAACTACTGCTACAAAAAATACCGTAAACACTTTCATTTCTGCTTAAAACTTTCTCACAAACACAAGCAACTCACCGATATTACCTCAAGACTTCTTTGAAGCAGAAATACGACGCATTACTCGGGTGGAATGTGTACGTTCGAGATACAGAAGGGCGTGGG
>MIEF01009398.1:0-49077 GCA_001870725.1 Taenia solium | reverse complement strand
TCATTCACCAGAGATGGTGTGGCTCGGGGATGCTCCTTTGAAACTTTTCACGTCCAATCATGAGGGGAAGGGATGGAAGTGAGTGCTTTATAGCCACCTCATTGACCTTTACGCCCATCATCTTGAATTAGAAGTGGGCATGTACCCTGGTGGCCGGGTTTAATTGCCGAATACGCCATCATCACACCGTACACAAAAAAACCCGGCCAATACAGGTCGAAGGTGAGAAAGTTTTCCTACACTTCCTCATTGCACACCATGCCCTTTCCCCTCCTCCCCCCCTCCCCCCCACCACCACTGCCACCACTCACGTTCAGATTCGCATGTCCATTGCGCTCATAAATGCGGGGCTAATGAGGTCATACGATGTGTTGCTGGGACCTCACAGCCAACTTTGTAGTCACAAGTGTTGGTGCATGAAAGGTGATGTACAAGTCCTGTCGCCAAGTCGAACCAAATGTTCTCTTTTTGTCGTCTCGACAGTCTCATTCTGAGTTAACCATTTCAAGTGTATCTTCTCTCTTAATGGCCGTTCCACTTACGTTTGTTGAAAAGACCGTTCTTAATGCTTTAAAAACTACTTAAATAATTGTGATTGCAAATTAGTTGCCTAATCATGATCGCTGATTGCAACACACTTATTTGATCCAATTAAACCAGCGTTCGGTGGCACTGATTTCGCGATTGTAAGGATAATTAATAATTGTGAGCATTTCAGTTAAAAATGCAGTTTTAGTACGCAGCGGTACTATGGTTCCAGTTTCTCATCGATGCTCGGAAAGATCAACACTTTAAAATGAAGTATAGAGGGCCTGCTGTAGAGTATTGAATTGCCCTACCCGACAGGCGGCATGCATAAAATGTGAATTCAGTAACCTGTAAATTTAAAAAAAAAAGACCAGTAATTCTTTGGCTAATTATCGACAAATCGTGATGTATTTTTTGAGTGTGGTCATTGGTAGTTGGTCGATTTTTATAAAAGGCGATTCCCTTCCTTGGGTGGTCGAGAAAGGAAGGGCAACCGATCGTAACACCTCGAGTCATCCCTCAAGGCGTAATAAGGCACGAGAGCATCGCAAAAAGAATTATGGTTCGTGCACAGAAGAGCTGGATGACTGAAACCACAAAGCGAAAGTCGTGGCACCTTCGTGCTGGCTGAAGAGCCACTTTGGGTAAGCGTCCTATTCAAACCAAATCAAACACAGTGGTGATTCGCTTCACCCTTCTCAAGGGTGAACTTGGGCATTGTCTCCCTGCGACAACGCTTTGTGGATTGTCAACTCACCCCGATTGAAGCACCACCAACTTCAGCACAGTCCGGTAGTGGCTATAAAGCAGAGAAATTAAAAAGAGCAGAAAACCGCATTCTTTAATGGGTTCATTTTGAGATTTTGTTGGACGTAACCAATAAATTAGGCTGATAATTTACTTTCAAGTCCCAAATACGTGGGATATCGCAGCAAATCTGGCACACTCAGCGTAAATACTACTGGACTTCTGTTGGAATGTACCTTTATTTAAGCTGATGCGTTGAAACGCGTTGCTTGGATAAAAGCTAAATGTGATGAACAACTGATAGCGCCATCGCCACCCCTCAGTTGCCCGACCCTCATTCCATCGACAACTGGTTCTCGCGCAGTTCTGCAACAGGTTAGAACGACAGACCCTTTAGTCTTGCAAGTCCTCGGAGAGGTTCGAACAAAATGTAGAACATAACAACAAAAAATCGAACGTAAGGGAAACATAAAATTTTGTGTAATGATTAATCCAAATTATTTCCGAATTAAACCTTTCTGAGAGTAGGTAGGAGGAAGTTAGTGTCAATTTTTTTCGAGGTGGGTGGTGGAAATGGGATAACGCATATGTGCATTTTAAGTGTAATAAATTTTTCATACCAAACTCAGGAGTACCCTACTTTTTCGGTTCTTTTTCTTGAGTACCCCTAATTCGGATCTTGATTGGTTTTTTTTTTTTAATTTCTAATCACCACATTCACACATGTGGTTCATCAGCATTGGTGAAGCCGATAAAAGGGAAAGGCTAATTTGCTTAGCTAAGAGCGCTGAAAGTAAGTGATTACTGACAATGAAATACGGGATGTAAATTACTGGCAGGTTACAACAGAAATACTCAAATTGCTAATTTTACAAAGCTAAACTAGTAATTTTCTGGCCCAAGCTTTCAAGCTCACCAGGTACTGGATTTGTAAAAGAAACTACCAAGTAGTTACTAACAATTGAGCAATCACCATTAACCAAATGATCACATTAAAAATGCTTACAGGATCAAAAAATCAAAAAATTGGAATAAGTGAGTTGTGCCGCCTATTTGTAGTGTGGGAGCACCACAGAAATGCAGTGTGCCCCTTTAGAAGAAAGTTAGAGTTCTTCAAGATGAATCCATTATGCCACCGCTTTGTATGCCAATTTCGATGGTAGCGTTTCCTCAAACACCTTAAAGTCTTGCAAAGTTCGGGGTGATATTATGTCAAAAACGTACTTCGCTCATAAAATTCTTCCCCATTTATGTTATTGTCATATTCTTCTCCATTATATGCGACAGCAATCACTTAGGTTCTGAGTCACCTTAGGCTATATTTGGTAGTAGTATAGAGCCATTCACCTTCCAAAGCTGGTTTCATTTTGGTCATGCCGAGAGACCTGAATGGTAGTAAATGAAAGAAGCGCCAGTGACTCATTACTACCTGAATGTAGTCCGTGGCTTTGGATTCCAACCAAATTTTCTGTTCACTCCTTAAAATGTTCGTAATGATAAAGTGAAGTGAAAATAATTACTGCGTGAATAGCTTAATTGCGACGTCATTGTCAGTGCTTGTGTTCTTTGATTGCTGAAGCTCATGAGGGTGGTATGCAACTCACCACACCTCTTGAGTTAAAGCCTTTGCGAGTAAGAGAACTAGCTCCACCTCTTAGCTCATGGAGTGTGTGGGAAACCGCAGAATAAAAGCATCCCAGCCGGCTATTATCGTCCGCTTTGATCATGAAAATTTGTCGTTTGACACATTCAGTATTCGCCAAAAGCAGAGAATTTATTTTTCCATTCCGCTTAAAAAGTCATATTTTGCTATATCATTCCTCTCGCTGTGGAATGTGGCCACATCAAGCACAATATTTTCGGAAATTTTTATTGGTCTTCATTAATACTCCCCGTAGAAATTTTCCTCTTTCACCCAAAGGATGCATTCATAACGAGAATGTTTGCTAACCTTCCCATATTCCAATGAAAGTTAACCACTGAGCCAGCACCAAAAAGGTTTCCTCTTATTGGCGATGTTCTGACTGGCTAAAACCGACGATGTTCGTAAAAGGGTTCATTCGAAGGTTTCCGATGTCACTTTTCCCTTTTTGTAAAAGTGGATTCTTGATCCATGTTTTCAAGAGTTGTGCTGCCAACTCTACGGCGAGCGTGACCAGTTTACATGGTTTCGATTGGGTTTATGGAACGATTACTTTCAACCGAAGTTACAAGCAGAAAATGCTAAGGAAGACCATTCTGAATACCAATCCCATGTTCGACTTTACTTAGAGCGAATGTGTGCTCTTTTTTTCATCCTCTTGTGAACATCGATGGTACTAGGTACTGCTCAGTTCCACATGAAGCATATAGTCTCTTTGGGAGAATGCCTATATCCAAGGGAGAATAAAAGGTGCTTACATTAAAACAATGTTTAGTTAATAAAATATATGGCACCAACATGCATAGTGATTAAATATCGCTAAATTAAAACAGCGCTTCCTAACTTGGTTAGTGAGCTGTTAACTAAGTGAATGAACCCATTGCTTCTGATTCAAGCCCATTCCCTTGCACCTTAAGTTAAGTAGGCGGGTGGGTACGCGCGACATTTTCAACGCCAAACCACTTGGGCGGACATCAAGATAAGTATCTCATCCCATTCCAGGAGAGGCCGTAGCACTTACGCCAGCCCATTTTTGTGGACAGAGTACTCTTTACCCCACCCTCGCCTCCTGCTCTATGCTCCTATCTCACCACAATATCTGTTGCGTCGACACGTGGCATTAAGATTTGGAGAATTGCTCTCACACTGTTTCGCTTTCCTCGTCCCACTACCGCCTTGCCTCTGCTCCTCTCCATCTCGACCACAAAATTGTGCGCGAGATGGATTAGAATGGGATAGCCATTAACTCCGCGGAATAAATGTGCTAATGAATTGTGATATGCTACTGGCCACTCCAAAGCTCATATACAATGGTCCAAGCAAAAGAGTTCACTAAATGCTTGATCAAATTCCGCACAGTGGCACAAGTACAGAGCCTTTACGACGCTCCCTGGCTCTCCAACACATCAACCGTCCTGTCGAGCATTATTCGTCTCACTTTACCCTGCATTCAAGTATAGGCAATACCAGCGAATCACATTAAAATAATGTGCCAAATGCATGAATAAACACTTACATTCATTTAGTTATTCAATTTCTGCCCGTATGCATAAAAATTCAAAGGAGCCACTTTCTTCTGCAAACTTCATGCTCTAACTACGTACAAAAATATGCACACACATACATTTATGAATGTGCGGTTCAAATTTTACCTTGCAAAAAGTTATACTTCAACTCTTTGTTGTGCACAAATAATTGGTTCCAATTCCCATATACATCACGCATGCAATACCAACAGAAACCCGAGCAATCGGCTGTTGATTGGAGCGCCTTTACCTTCATCACATCGAAAACCTTTGTAGCCTTTTTTAAAAAGTGAATAAATTAACACCTTTGGGCGTTAAGGATTTGAAGAAGTATCATCATGAAAGGATGCTGGGACGATTTTTTCACTGTTTTACGAGGCAGAAAATTTGGATAATAATGGAAAACTTCAATTTCGGCTACGACTTGAAGTACTAGTTGCTTTTAAGTGGTTAATGAGGCAATAATCGACATATGCACATAATCAAACCGCCTAATTTCCATCACCAAATGGCATGATTTTACTAAATTCTTCACTCTTCGCGGCCAAAACTTAAAGTTGCATGGTTTGGTTAAAATCCACATTTTCAACTAATTGCAATTCCCGATGCACTAACAAAGGAGTCAAAGGAGCATAAAACTAAACGCTGTTGAAATCCATTCATGGGCACCTTTTGTGTTCTGGGCTTGTGGTCCTGACTGGGAAGACTGGAGTGCTGCGCGACCCAGCAACGCCCCCGCCAAGGGCTTGCAACTAACAGTGGCAACTGCTGCCTCTACTAGCATTCTTCGCCGCTTCAGAGCGAGCCCTCTGTGCTCACGTGTGCACGTGGATGTTGCTGTGTTTTAGCGAGCTGCAACACTTCAAAAGAAACTTGTTTTTTATCATTTTCAGTTAATTTTAAAGCAGTTGCTAGTAGTGGAGTTTAAGTCTATCTGTATCTAGAGAGGCACCAAGAGCTAACTTAAGCATCGAAATAAAAGTCAGAATGTTATAAAAAAATGTAGCTATGCCCAAAGGGTTCTAGTGATAATAACGCGCAGCATGGCAAAATAATCATTTTTTACCATAGATCATCCTATTTTAAACGACTACTTCAGGTATGCAGCCAAGAGGCTTGTTGTTAGTCAATGTAACGGACTTGGAAAGATGTACAATTTATAAATTTTTCATAATAATGAACGCATGGCCTTTCCATTGTCTTCAGGATTAGGACGCTCCACCTTAGTTGGTAGTGCAAATCTTTAGGCTTTTGCCAGGCTTTAAATGCAAATGTTGGCTACTTGGGATGCCTCCAGTGAAAGTCTATTAAAAGACCTAATAGGTAATTTGCTGCTTTCAGTTAGGAAAGGTGTTAAAATTTGCGAAACAATTAACTCCGATTATAACTGTGATTAGGTGAATTGATAGTATGAATGCAAGTCATTGTAATCAATTTCTTTCATCTCGAAGGCTTAAGCCTCAGGTGTGGTACCTACGCTCACTGATCTATTATGCCAGTTTTACTAGCTGGCTAGGTCAATTAAGTGGCTTATCTATCTTGTGTTTTACCACAATATGCACCCACTATGCCTTACTATTCCTAAAATATCGCACCCATGAATCCAATGAGTTTCATGGTGCAACTAAGTCAACATTCACCTTTCTTAGACATCACAGTAACTACGAGTGTACCCAAATTGAACAGTGTGCTCAGACAACTGTTTTCGAAGTTGTAGGGTCTGAATTAAATGCTTCTGGCAAAATATATACACAGATTTATAATGGCTTTGTCTGCTAAAATTTATTTTGATTTTCCTATGCTTAAACTGAACAAATGCATCCCATATCTTTTCACAAATACCGAAAGCTACACAAGTATGCTGCAACTTAATGCAGACTACTGCAAAGTGATGAAGAATGATCATAAAGGCAATTGTTAAAACGAATTATTTTTCCGTTTTACGGAAGAGAAAATAAATGTGTGAGTTGGTAGTGAATCGTAGTCAAGATCTTTATTTTCCAATCGCATCATCTAATTAGGTGGCTTATGAGCAGGCGTCGGGTGGTGAAGCTAAGGCCTCTGACCAATGTCCTAGTATCAAAAGTAAGGGGTGGATAAGCCGGCCGATGCGGCATCCCATCTCCGGCACACGTGTAAGCTGCGTGCGGACGTGCCGTGCGCGTCACGATTGTCGCGCCCCACTCCGCTCCCCCATTGGCTTACTCGTCTAAAGCGCAAAAGGGCCTACACAGGTGAACCTGTCATTGGTCAAACTGACACGTAAATAGAGGCCCAAGGCTAAAGCAATTATGCAACTCTAACGGCTATTGAAATCGTCTGTGATAGGAGTAAGCATTTTTACTTTCTCGATTGTTATGCTGAAATTTCGAATTCCCCAATGGCATTTATGTGTGCCCAGTCCTTTCGGTTCGTAGGGCTTCTGATGCTTTAAGTCCAGAAGACGGTACTGTTCTGGTAACCGTTCTTTAATGAGCTATCACCTACCTAGTCCTTGTTTTTAGTTTGTATACAAGAAATAAATATCACTAAGTCAATTTCTTAATTAAAATATAACCTTTTGGATGGAGTCTTCATGCTTACTACATATGTAGTCATGATTTCACCATTCTTTAGTAAAATCGAGACCCATCGTCTTCCAGGGGTGTCTAAAGTAAATTTCAATGACGACGAAGTTTTATATACCTGATACCAAATAAGTGATGCTCCAACTGATGCAATCAGAAAAAAATTTACATGGGTTTTTCCGCACACTGAAAAATCGTTGAACCTATTAGCTTCCTGAATTGATGGATTGAGCTTAAAGAGTAGGCGGAGCCAAAGTGAGCATATGTGCAGTGCACCAGCCTGCACACACGCCATCGGAGGCACCACCAAACTCTGTCACGCCCTCCTTCAATCACTCACTTGCTCACCTGCAAACCAGCTAGCTAGCTAGCTAGCTTTCTCACTTTCTCAAGAATGCACATGTGATGGCAGGTCCAACAATGTACTCAATTCCTCCATTTACCGGGTTGTAATCTCCCACAGATCAACTCCTATCATCGTCGTCATAGTAATCCTGGCCTTAAAAGCATTGATTTGGAAGGAAATCCAATTCATGTGGTTTGATATTTTAGGCTGGTCAGCTATTAAAAACTCACCATTTTTCCAATGTAAAAAAATCTGCAATCGATTAGAGACAAAAAAAACTTAGACCTAAGGATTCAAAAGAGCGTTATTCCTTCAGAAATTGAAATGTAGTATCACTTATTCTGAGTCGTTCACGACAATATTGAAATGCATTGTTCCTACTAATGGAAGTTAATTGCATCATGCAAAGGGTGTTTATTATTACATAAAAATGCTATTTTTAAATAAACATTCTTATTATTGATGCATTACTACATTTGAGACATTGTCGAGCCAGAGCGCTCATCCCTCCCGATGGTCACGGAGGTTATTAAGACCAGCTAGAAACATGTAATGCAACACATCCAAGTGTATTTGATATCAGGGCTATAATCTTTCTTTACCTCTAGACATGGAAAAAATTATCCAATGGCTTAAAAAAAGTCCTGATGCTATGTGCCCACCCAGTGCAATCGGTCATGGAAAGGAATTCAGTTTATTTATTCCTAATATTACTAATGTCAATAGCACGGGCACCCCATCGACCACCGATTTCTGGAGTAGTTGTGAGTATAGAGCCCTCAAGTCGCGCACTGACGCTCTGCTCAACAAAACAGTTGTGTCTGCTCCCTCAATCGCAGCACCACTACCGCCCTTGCTCACCTCACAGATCTGGCTCAATGGGGTGTTGCCACCACCCATGCCACTGCCTTTATCCGCACCCCGGTCAACCTTGCCGTCTGTTCCAACACGGAAATTGGCCTCATGGATGTTACCAAACAAACAAAGAGCAAAGGAAATTTTGAAGGAACCAATTCAGTCTCCTCCATTAAAATCACAATACGAATTTCTTCAAAAACTGCCGCAACTACTCCTTCCTCAATCAGTATGTGATACAGCTAATGGGCTAGCGGCGACAGTTCCTGACGCGAGCCACAAGTGCCACAAATGCATGTGTCCTCTATGCCTTGTGGCAGCGTTTGGCAAATTGGTTCAAACTATGCCTCAGAAATTGCACTTCTGCTGGCGTTGTACGAAACTATACGGCAAGACCAGTCATTTATCAGCTCACTTGCGCAATCATAGTAATACCCGACCATACAAATGTCATTTCCAGTCCTGTGAAAAGGCTTTCACTCGATCGGATGAACTGCAGCGCCATATTCGAACTCATACGGGCGAGAAGAAATTCCAATGCCTAATGTGTGGGAAGCGATTTATGCGCAGTGATCATCTGAGCAAGCATCGCAAGACCCACAGGCCTCCGATGTTGTCCGGACCAAGTGAAGGTCCAAATGCACTTGTTGGTCCGGCAGCGTTGCCTGTGACATGTACGGTCACCGCCCAAGTGGACTCGATGATGGAAGACAGCACCCCAAACAGTGAGCTCGCTCCCGAAGGAAAGGACAGGCTCTTTCTAGGGGCAAGAGAAGTTGGGATTTCAAATTCGCGACACAGCATCAAAAAAAGAAGGCCTGGTCGGTATTCATGAAAGCAGATTTTAATTTAAGCTTTGTATTTTTGTACAAATGGTTTTTGAAGTGAAATATGAATGAGTCTGGTGTGCTTTGCATATCATGATGATTTCCACTTGGCCTCTCTTAAATTTTGAAAAGTGTGCGGAAGAAGACCTTTTAAGCAAACATATGTCTCACAGATTTTTTTTACAGCTTTAGTGCACTATGTAAGCAGTAAGCTTAGACAGTGATCAGAGTGAAGCATTTTAGCAATCCCGTCAAATAGGCGGCAAAGTGTCCGACCTGAGCCAATATTCAAGTACTGTAATGCCCGTTCTCAAATAAGCCAGTAATTTCCTGCTAACGGGTACTGAAATATGAAAGGCTTTTGGAAAGTTTGTCCCACTCAAACTGTTAGTGCGACAAAACAGATGATCGATTCATAGATGGTTGGTGTAATACTTTATTTGACCGTCGGTTTCGGTTTCGGTCACCTGGGTGCACTGGCCCCTGGTCCATGCCGGCAGCCACAACCCAATTTTCGTTTGCTAAACACATATCTTGCCCTAGTAGTATGCTTTTTTGTCTTCAAAGAGTTCCTGGAATACTATGGTTATGAGACCAAATAGTTCACGGTGATGAAGGCATTCTTCCAATCGTACAAATTTTGAGGACGTGTAAATTCGAAGATTTACTGTGAATCTTAACAATTTTTACTCTCACGAATGCGCACATTTTGATTTACGATGATCTTTAATTATTATTTCCTGAAGTAGATTAGTTAACTGAAAATCTGCGTTCCCTTCAAACATGGAAACTAGTGCTGATTCGATGGACAAGCAAAGCGTTTGAAGAGCGTACGAGAGATGAGGTGTAAATGTAAGAGTTCAATCAATTAGATTGGAGAGCTGGCGGAAATAGCTAAGTTGCGACCAAAAGCCCAAAAACAGCTGCATTGGTAGTTTGAAGAGTTTTTTCCAATCTACCTAAAAGTTGGCATCAAGGTCTTACGTATTGCTATTCCAAAGCCACCATGGGTCGATATATTGAAGAGTTGAACGGCCAACCTCATAGTGTGCTGAAAGGAGTAGCTGCTGGTTTCATGTCAGCATGCGATGGATTCTTTTCCAGAGATTTTTTGGCGAAAAAAGGCTAAGAACAGCTGAGACGCAAGGGGAGGTGAATGCCGCAACGGTAGGGGTGATGACTAGAAGATCAAGCCTCCACAAGTTACTACTCGCTATTGGCTTGGAAGACTAGGTGATTTCATGAGCTTACAGTTAGCATAAGTGATGTTAACTACTGAGCTTGATTGTAATAAAAAAAATAGACCCGTCCACCTGCAATGCATAGGGTTGGATCGTGCAAACACTGACCAGGTAGTGACGTCATCAGACAGCGTCGACTATTGCCGAGGATTTAGCAAATGGAAACAATTAAAATAATCATCAATTTGCACAGATTTTGCCGCTCTTCATGTTTTATTATAGCGGAGAGGATCCAATGAATTAGCTTTAGAAGGGTAGAACTATGCCTGTTTTCAGAATGTACTGCTACTACAATAATACCAACTCCAGAATTAATGCACTATTCGAATGATGAATTGAACACTGTTGCATCGTTTACACATCCTACAACACTCGTTGAAGTGAGTTTGCACATGTTGAGGATTTATTGTGAAAGCACACCGATAGCAATGCATATTTATGCACGTATACGCACGCCCGATGCGACTGGCACTAGCGCCGGTGGCACGCTGCTGGGCTTCATGACACGAACCCTGTAAACGACCGCACGCAATTCGTAATTTAATAAAAGAAATGCACCAGACTGCAGCACAGGGAGTGCCCCAACCTCAAGATGAGTGACGCTGGGTTGGAGTTCGCACTAATACTAATGAAAATGATACTCCACTCCCCGAACCCGAACGCTCAAGTTTGATCAGCCAACCACCTATTAAACAAGGTATGAGGCGTGATCCGCGATTTCGTTAGAAGTCAAACTGGTAAAAGACTTGCTGAGAAGGTGCGCATCTTGCGCAAAGCATGGTAATGTAGACATCAAAGCACGAATTCATGGATACTCATAGAACCGCACAACAAACCCAATGCTATTGGATCCGAAATATCATGATACGCCAAATCCGAGCCCGTTTAAAAAGAATATGAATAACAGAAACTGCGATTCGTACTGAGCAAGAAGTTAAACAATAAAGCAACTGGAGCCAAATCCTATTGCTGTCTCGCAACCCTTTAGGACCGCAATTTCGAAGGCCTGTTGTAAGAAACGCGTGCGTATTGAATCTGGCCAGGTATACAAATGACAGAATTGGAAATAAGGGAATCTTAAGACTTCTTGCTGCTTTCGGCACTATAACTGGAGTGTATGTTCAATAATACAACAAAGTTTCTTTTGGAAGGCCTTTGTAGAAAATTTACGCAAAACATGCGCATGAGAGTTTTTCCCCATCCTAGTTGTAAGTTCTGGATCGTTGATAAATCTATAAAACAAATAGAGAGGAAAATATGTACAAAAAGGATACACAAATGTAAGTAGGGTTACTTGTGAATCCCGCTCCAATACACGATGAATGAATACAACGCGATTACGTGTGTCGTAAAGTAAGGCCACCCAAAAATTCGTAGGAATGATGTTTGGAAGGGTAATGTCAAAGAACTCAGCTACATTTGACTTTAGACAAATAAGGCAAAATTTAGAAATCGCAAAAGCACAACTTATGTTAACCAATGGTACACGTAGGAACGAATGGTAAAGTGGTTATCGGTTTACATGTGGCATTAAAGGCTGTTAGCTCATCCCCTATGAGACACCGTTGGTGAAATATTAGGATCAAATCACTAAGAGCTCACTTGCACATGTATTCAGCAATCTGAGCGGCGGTTTCCGCATTGCCAGAGGTATTGCTATTAGGGAGGGGACAAAGAAACCCGGTTTCTTGGTGAACAAGGGTCTCACGCGGACCTCCAGCATCCATGGCAATGACAGGCCGACCGAGGAACATGGCCTCAATTGGCACAATGCCGAAATGCTCGAAGGCAGGGGTGTAAATTAGGACCGAACTCGCCGCAATCAATAGGGATTTGGTGCCAGATGGTACGGAGCGCAGCAGCACAGCCTGTTCCGAAATCTTAAAAGTTCAAAATCCATTAAGTTACATTCAATGCCAACTTTAACTACTTGATTCACAAACCTTCAAATCCTTCAGTAATTGTTTCAGCTCATCGAAATACTCCACGTTTTCACGAACGCGTACGTCGTACCCGCCGGCATGAACGATATAAATATCGGAGGGAGACAAAAGCGAATCCTTTACCAATTTTGACCAATTTTCTTTTAAAAGAGCTACATGACAATAATGAGAGAAAATCCAAAAACTCAAATCCGACGCGTATCATTTGAACAAATAAGAAGTCCGGTAATACTAGTTCAAAGCTTTTGACTTGAATGGAAGAAAAGGAGTTCAAGAGCGGTTTCAGAACGCAAAGATGAGTTAGCCCCATACACTAAGAATCAAACAAGTAGGTCATATTTGTGAGACAAGTCAGTGTTCTGCCAAAGTCTACAAAGTAATCATGAACAATAGACAAATATGCAAAATCATGAAAATGTCAAAAAAACATACCGAATGACTCAAAGGCGAGTTGGATATTCTTTTTCCTTTCATACCGATTCACCGACAAAAACATTAACTTAGGACGAACCCCTAAGACTTCTTGAAGGCTCTGAAGGGCAGCCTCTGCATTTGGGGGATGGTAAGATGCATTGAGAGCTTTTTCGCAAATCTCACGGGGTAACACTAAGTTATCGGTGTTTGGAACGGGATACAATATCTTTAATTCACGATTTTTGAGCGAAGGAAATGTTTGCTTGAAAACGTCACCAGTGAACCGACTATTTACAACTAGTGTGTCGGCCAAACTCGTTGAAAACTCCTCCAAGAGGTCTAGTGGATACCTGTAAGCTTTTCGGATCCAGGAATCGTGAGACGACAATAGTAAATCAGGGAAGTGACCAAAAAATATTGTCTAAGTTCGGTATTGGTCGTTCAAAAAGGCCCTACCTTGATCCCAGCCAACTTCAGCACAAGCAAGGGGGTAGAAACCTGATCCACAAATATCAAATCAACCAATTTGCGACGCGCGAACACGATCCAGACGGAAGCTAGAAGCATTTTTATGAAGGCGCACAATGCCACGAAGCGACCCATTATGCTTCTTGGTAGCCACTGACAAACTGAAGTAATCTTGAGAGAATCATTTATCGTCTCTTCGAAAGCATGTTTAGTGTCATGAAAATTCGTAATGATTTCGACGTCATACCCAGCGCGCTTTGCAGCCATTGCCGCATCAACAATCGCGCGCTCGGCTCCGCCAATGCCCAAATCTGGATGTAAGAATAATATAGGCATTACTACGTTAATGCAAAAGTTCCAAGTGGAACACAAATTAGCCAATGAAATCCTAGCAAAGCTTCGACAGCCAATTTCATACATCCCTCATACAAATTTGGTCAAGGACAACAAAAAGTTTAATCACGGAAGTAAAAAAGAAAAGTTTTGAACATAATGGCCGCAGCTATAGATAATTTTGCACAAACAGATAAATAATAATAATTGGGTTCCAAATAATAATTGGGTTCCATACAAAAGTAAAACGGTCAGATTTAGCTCAGCATATTTCAGATTGCAAGAACTAGCGAATCACAAATGCACTAAAGCGCCATGTGCGCTGCCGCGTTTCGATTACGATTTCTTTGTATTGTACATTGTAGTGCAGAAATGTAGACTTATAGTGAACAACTGCTCCTCTTACATCATAGAGCTCCGAGGCGTCCCTAAATTCGAAAAGACAATGCCTAGGCAGAATGTATATCTTCAGCATCCAGAAGATATTAAAGCTTCTGCCGTGACGCTGATTCCAGTCCAGGAGTTAAACAACAATTACTGCATTACACAGACCCTTTCCTCCTTCCAGCGACGTCCACGGCGCTCACCTCTGTCATCTTCCGCCCCTTCCACCACAACGTGCTCATCGCACTGGGAAAACAACCACGAGCCAATCCTACCAGCAATCGAATTCCCATGCAACTGAGGTGAATCTTGACCGCAACGTCACTGATGTATCTCGCCCATTGCACTGGGTCCGACGTTTCGTAGTTCCGTAGTGTAACTTTTCCAGATGATTTACGGTTAGTGCCGCCGCATTTGTTGGTGGTTTTCCTGCAGTACATGGAACTGGGATGGTTGTAGAAGGTGGACGTAGTTGCAAGCCCTTCTCTTATGGGTTGTCGTCGATTCTCCCACCTACAGCAGCTGCACTCCTCCCAGCTTGCTAATTTTAACCACCCAACAGTGGAAATGAGGATATATGCCCTTTGGCATCGGAACTGCCTTCCACTGTTGCCAGTACAACGCCCCGAGACCGCATTGAAAACGGATGAAGGCATTTAATTCGTGTAGAATACGAAATGCTGAAGTACAGGATGAGCTGAGACTACCCTCACAGCCCAATGGCCAAGTCACCTATAGAAAGTACGATGATGAAGCATTACGCTACAACTCCCGTAGCATTCTAGCTCCTTTGTAAATCTATAATCAGACATGCCAATGTAGTATTTTGATTATTCAGAGAGAGCGCATGAGATGCCATCTCTTTAAAGTGAAAGTTAAGCAAACCATGATTCAATCCCCATTCCCCTTCTTTTGTGCAGAGTTCATTCCGCCTTATCATAACGATTCTCCGGACGAAATCAAGCATGACGCGAAGTATGATCGAAGATAAAAAGATGTGTCGCCACCTTACAACGAATAAGTCCCACCAAACATTGAGTCGCCTACAGTGCGAAGCATAGAGGCTGAATTCATTAAAAAGACTTTGCAAAAGGCTAGACAGTATTTTGAGGTCAGCATATACCACGGGTAAGCCTTCTTTGACGCCAATTTCGATCCAGAGGTTTCTAACTGCTTTTTGGGCACGAAAGTGCAAGTAGATGTGGTATGTCAAACGTCTGTTGCCGTTAACATCCAGAGGTCGACGCCGGCAACCCCACGCCATCATTAAAATACCTTTCCAAATGTTTGAGAAATGTGACATGAAGCTTTATTTGCTAGTGTCACCATACTTGCCATAATTCTGAAAACATCTATTTAGTTCATGCTACTTGATCTTTTCCAATGATTCATGCATTCAGTATCACACCGAATCTCAAACTTGCGGTATCAAAATTGGGAAACGGGGTTGAGAATATTTGCTATAAAAGTTACAAAATAGGCATGATTAAAATGATCCAAGGAAAGAGCTGAGAATTAGGCGCGTAAGGGGAGAGTAGGAGACGATGGAAACAAGGAGGGTGAAGGAGCGAACGATCAGAGTACAGTGATAGGAGATGCTGAGGCCTCTTCGGCGATGGTAGAACTCAATGCTTCCAAAGATGCAGCGGGAAGGTCTGGAATTGTTGAGGCTCTTATAACGGTCCCATGCTTGGTAAGAGAGGTCGCCTCTGGAATGTATACCTCGTGCCCGAATGCCTCAACACCCCATTTCACTGAAGCGAATACGTCAATAGTAAAGTTAAGCCAAAAAAGGGCTGAACATCGAAGCAAACAACAAACCTTGTTCTTCAATGTGTTCACGTATGGCGAAGAGCCAATTACTCAGAAGTACACTATCTTCAGGTTCACTTGTATTTGTAAAAAAATGTGGATCAAAAGCTGCTACCTCGACAATGACTTTGCCCTCCTCACCACAAAGCCTCGAGACAACATGCAGTGTCGCCATTTGCCTCTCTAGAAACGCCGAGGTTGTTACTTGGATCTCTTCAAGGCTCTGAATTCGCGCAACTGGACTGCGGAAGCCGCCTTTTTGGTAATCACCGTTATCGTCGATAGCACTACTGGCACTTTCCTCGCCAGACGCCAAAAGGCTAAGGAGGGGATCCGCGGAGAGAAACCTTCGAGGGAGTTGCTGCGACTTGGACAAAAGGTGCGCTCTCTCCTCCCATGTGAGAGCCTTGAGAGACAGTGGCATTGAGCGAAAGACCGGTTCTTTATCTAATACCTCTGTTGACTGAGGAACGAAATGAAAGATGAGTAGGAAGAAAGCACACTGAAATGAATAAGCAGAATGGTAACACCTCCTATCGCGTAACGAGAATGTCAACGGGGCAGCTTAATTGACAAGTTGTTGCAACACTCATTTTTAGCTCAAAAGAGCCAAAAAATTCACAAACCAATAATCTCGTGATAAAAATGCAATGATCTAAAAAAATAAAACTCGGTTTTCGGACAATTCTCGCGCTCCATAAATTGAGGTCAACATTCCAACGTCTAAAAATTTAGGAGTACCGGATCCACTTTGATTTGAATATCCCATTTATTGGGCGGTCCCCTAACTGCCTTGGACGATGAACTTCGTATCCTCACTTCTCCCATCGATTCGTCAGTACCCTCACGATCGCTTTTAAGGAATGACTGGAAATTGAGAAAATACAAATAAATCAGGTAGCGGACAAGTGGCAACGCGTAGGCGAAATATTTCGACGAAGAAGGCTAATCATGGAAAAACAAAGCAAGGGTAAAAGTCTACCACGCCTCACGCAGCAGTTAGACATGTCCTACACCAAAGCACGTACTATTGTTCGCTCATCCGGTTTGATAAGCCTGGCGTAAAGGCGTTGATTGCACAGTTCGCAAGAGTAAAGCCTGGCAGTTTCAGATTTGGAAGAAACATTCAATGTCTGTAAAACGAAAATGAAATTACTTACTTGAAGTGGCGCAGTGGATCATACACAAAATAATGAAAACAATATTGTATTTACTAAACTACTGCAATTTAAGCGCGTGAAAGCTTATTGCAAGACACTAAAACACCGCTTCCGCGGGAAATAGTGAGATCTGCTAGCCGTTCACCGCAGTTTCATATCTGACAAAAGTGTTTGTAAAATAGCTTTTTGTGAAAATGATCAGAAAAAGGATATACAAGAAGGTGTACCCTAAGCCATAGCAACCCAGAGAGAACAGGTCTCTGCACGGAATAGGGCAGGGCGGTAAGGCTGAAACAGATGGGGCCGAAGAGAGGCAGCACATCCTCGTTGGCAGAGGGGATGATGCCCGATGAAGAGGAGTAGAGAGAACTGTGGCTGTGACTGGAAAGGAGCTCCAAGGGGTGAGCATTCACCCTCTCTCCTAAATCCGCCAGTTTTGCCAAGTAGCGCGCCGCAAGAGTGAAGCTACAGTCGGTCGCCGGACTGCATCATTCAGAGAAAAGTCGTACAGATTATTTGAAATGTATTACCAGTTCCAAGCTCGGCGTTACCCCAATTAAAACAGGGTACTTCGCAAGCTCAATGCAGCGAATTGAGCAAGAAGAAAAAAAGCGCAGCAATCGACTTTAACCTCACTTGGATTGCAGTGAAAACAGGATTTCAATGTTGAAAACTAGGACATTTCGGTTTACGTTTGGACTTAAAAATCGAACAAATCACTGCACTTTAAGGAATACAACGAGTAATCTCATGGATACGCCTGTTTATTCCCCACTAAATTGCACATTAATATTATGGGCTTACTGTTCAGATGACTCGAGTGTGCGATTAAGCCGATCACGTGCTAATCCAGAGCTCTCGCACAAGACAAAAAGTAGAATTCTAAAATAACTCACCTAACTGATGAAATAGAAATCCGTTGACCCGTCTTGGAATCCTGTTATAATGCAAATAAAAGAGGTCGTTAACAGAGGCTTAGATCAAATAAACGCCAAAAGTTAGTTGTGATTGGAAGCTCAGTTGGAGGTAAGTTGATAAAGATGAGGCTATTAGCTATAATAAACGAAAACGCTTGGTTTGGCAATTGTTAGACGAAGTGCACTTACATGACCATGGAGATGAACATGCTCAAAAAGAGAATTTATACAAAAAAATAAGTAACCACTCGATTATAATGAAAAAAACACATTAAGACGAACTGTATTAGCAAATTAAATCCATACAGAGACAAAAAAGCATAATCGTATTATACGTTTCGTCATAACACATTGCTGACCTATGGCTCTATATGCATGACCAGAACAGTAAGGGCCCATAAAATGGAGGACCCTGGAAAGGCTAGTTAACGTGAAGGGATTGCTTAGTCGTTGGACGATTATTTTTGGCAAAATTCACTAAGCTAAGCAATAGATGACATTTTCAAGGTGCTTTATGGGACCTAAACTAGGTAGATAAAGCTTAAACGAAAATTCTTCAAGTTCTGAACATTAAAACAAAAACAGCAACAAGTACGAGGAAATCTCAAATCGTGTTAGTCATGAATTCACCCAAGTCAGGAAAAGTAATTTATCGTTGACCCACCAAAGTTGGAATCATAAAAAAACAAAAAAATAAACACACTCGAAAAAATACACCTGCGTTACTTTCCTTACGCTGTCAGCAGATTATTGACATAATGAGTAAAATGGTGTAGAACAATGCCTCTATTTTGATAGCCTCAACACCCGTAGGGGTAGATCCTGCTAAAGAGCATCAAAAGTAGTGACAAGTGCTGCTCACTTTGGCATATTCGGGCGTGAGAGTGCCGAGGAAAACTGAGTTGCGATTAGCAGCAGAATTGGAATCCATCTGAGGCTTGCGACGTAGAAAACTGTTGGCCCCTTGCCCATTCAAAGCTTGGTAACCGTAGATTTCAATATTGCATTCAAAGTCGGGCTGTACGTTCTCGCTTGAATGCAATTCAAAGTACGGTTACATGGGCAGGAAAAGCTAACAGAGGCACCTGACAAATAAGGGGGTTTGGTCTAAAGTTTCGCATTAATACTCGATTCACAAGCCCAGTAATGATTTTGAAGTTATGTTAATCGCAGCAAAAATTGTTGAATTGGAATCTGTCAAATTCTGAGGTTAGTGGTAAACGCTTGAGCGAAATAGAATCCATTCGCTATAAACAATTCCAATCACGTGATTGTATGATTTGGATACCAATGAACCATACCTCAAACCAATTTACAAAAGGATGTCACTCGATACTTGTCTGTACACGATGCATTATTTACGATATTTCAAAACTTTATTCCAATGCGTTAATTTCCTTGTCCAACAACAAATTATATGGTAAAAATTTTATTGATAATTCGATGAAGAACTAGATGAAGAGCGAACTGTTGCATTCAACTTCGGCCGTGGCGATCTACCGACCGGAACTATAGCAGGAATAGCAAAAATCCTAAGCCAGATTTGACACGATTGCTGGTGTAGCATATTTGCATTGACTGCGAAATTACAGAATCGTCAAGGTATGATCTCCTCTCTCCGTGAAACCAAAACCTAATTTTAGGCAAAACAAAACAGCTATCCGCATCGCTGGAAATTAGACTTGAGCTAGGCATTGGTCTTATGACGACTTGGAGCACTAATGTCTACCGCTTTTAAAGCGGATCATGATGATGACAGTGGCTTGGGACTTATGGCTAAATAATAGCCGTGTAAAGTGGGATCGACGTCAGTTCCCCAAGTGCTGAACCATCGCCATCCGATAAACACCAAAACAATCCGAAATGTTGCAAGGAAACATGAGTTTACCGCAAGACTAACTTCAAGACAACTTTGCATGGGATTAAATGTGCATATTCGGCTTTTCGTAACATATCAAGGAACACTGATACACAAAGTAACCCTTCTGTACCGTCATGAAGACTGAAAACCTGAAAGTAGCTAAATCCCGTCGTTGATTTAATGTCTGCACAGCGGATCATGTGCAATTTTGCTTCAACAAGGCAAACGACTGTAAAGGCGGAGCACCTATTGCAAACCCTGGGTAGGTTACGCGTGAATAGGCGTGAAGAACATCTAATAAATAGCGAGAGTAGCACCGGAGATGGATGAAACATAGGCACGTGGAGGCTGCTAGAGACAAACTCAGCTAATTTTCTCGCACAAGTGAATTGAAGGGGCCACTTACAAGGTCAGAACATCATCAAACTCGAGATCGGCAGAACCCGGATAGACTTCACAGAGAAGACGCGTCTCCCGAATTTGATCACCAACACGAACGATGCAGAAAGCCGAGCATACCTCTGCAAATGCCTCTCCACCGGCCATTGCGCCTACGGTTGCCATGGAAAGGACAGCCGAGAGCGGTCTTTGTTGTCGGCCGACAGCAGAAGGGGAGTAGCCACTCGAAGTCGCCGACGCCCAATTGTAGCCGGGATCAAGAAGCCGATTGAGTACCGAGGATGCATTTGGCGTCAGTGAAGTATCCTTCCACAGAAGTGGAATACGTATGCCTAAAGCCGAAAAGCAGAAGTTGAAGGAGCAGAAATTGGGTGCGTATCTTCCCGAAGAACCAATCAAATTAGATTGAGGATTGAATAAGAAATTGGAAGTCAACAGCTGACTTTATCTAAAACAAAGTAAACTAAATTTCAACTTCGTATTCTCGGATTACTATCGGGAGGATGCAAAATTTGTACACTAGCCTGAAAGAAATACTAAACGAATGTAGCGAAATAGAGGATTTTTCACCACCTTATTCTGAAAAGACTTTTCAAGAAACAGACATACCTGTCTCATTAAACAAAAAAAATTCACAATTTACAAGCAACCATGGCTGTTCCAGCTTATTTGGGTGGCCATCAAGGCGATTATACGATTTGTTATATGTTGCACGTGAATTCAGACTGTGATCACTGAGACGCGATGGTACATTGGATTTGTGGATGGAATCTCACAGTACCTGAAAGGCAGAGAGTGGCCTTGCCGGTGCAAAAATGCTTGCTCGACGTAGTAGGAGGATTAAGACCCTGATCGCCATGGCTAATTGCGGCGGCGGCATTGGCTTCATTCGTCTTCTCACGCTGAAGTTGTTGCATGGAGACTACCAAACGCGAATTGCTGACAATGATGGTTTTGGCGGCGTCAAGACGCTGGATGGTGTTCGCCGCCACAGACAAAATACGCAATGCTCCATCGCGCAATTTCAGGTTTCTCTCGATGTCTTCCTGCAACTTTGGGTCCTACAGAGGAAAAGGGACGAGATCTTTGCAGCCAACGCTCCCTGGAATTATAATGCCTCGAGCAGGTTTAATGCTTAGCTGAAAAAATAATCAGCCTAATATGGATGATGAGGAACCTGATTCGATGATCTTGTAAACGTGAAAATCGATACATAAAACGAAATCCTCCACCCTAAAGCACGCAAGATTGAAGATCCATGCCATTTTTGAAAGGGGCATAAATAGAAAATGACAGAGCCGGTTAAAAACAATGCAATTAGGTGCAAGCAGATATGACAAGTATGTGTGACTACAAAGCAGAACGTATACATAAGGACGTTTGTGTAAGTGGTTGTGGGCTTACTCAATCAGTGTATTGTCAGAGACGATTCATTGTCAAGAATAAAAAAGCTTAAAATCCTCCACGCATGAGAACCTCCAAATTAAGCAGGTTGGAGAAGATAAATTAGAGTAAGGCAAGTTAAGTAGATAAGATGGGGTGGAAATGGGATTGATAACTGCGTGGTAATAGCTATGGCCATGCGAAACATTCAAGTTCAGAGAAAATGGAAAATCTACAGAATATCCACCAGGAGTTTATAAAACTACACGTAGAAAAAGGTTAATTTAAATGGAGCCCTAAAGACTAAACAATTCAACCAATGACCCTAATAACAAGTCCCATACAAACTGTCAGAATGCACTACTAAAACAGCAATAAAGCGATGAAGTGCCACCAGCTTCTAACAACTATTCCACCGTTTTCTTGAGGTGTGGAACTTAATGCAAACAGGAAGTACTCATCTCTGTTGTGACGTAGGTAAAGAAACCAAAACGTTAACCTGATTTGCAATTGTGTTGTACCAAACCGGCATCACATTTATACAGCCTCGAACTGCCTCAGTGTTGAGAGAAGGATGAGTGTTACTGTCAAGCATGAAATAGATGATGACCACGTGACTGAAACGTAGGAAGGGAGGTTGGTCGCAAATGACATCGACAAAGCAGGTAGAAGCATCTTTATACTGGATTCCCACCTTAGCATTCTGTGCGTAAACAGTGAACTATATTCGTAAACGAGAAAGTGGATGATCAAATTTTGATGAACAATACATTAAGGCAGATTGAACATACAACCCACTCAACAAACAACCAATAACCAGTCCAAGCAATGTGAATTAGCGTTTGTAAAATAACACTAACTTTGCTCATGACATTTGGCCGAGAAGTTTCCATCACCTTGCTTTTAATCCGTCAAAGAGCAGCGCCGGCACTCCTCCACAAAGCGCATTTAATACGAGCGGTTACAATTATAGTAGACCATTGTGGTTCCGCAAAAGTACGGTACACATATTTGAAGTAAATACTGTGTGAAACCTGCTTATTTACAAACCGCTTACTAGCATGTTTAAAGGTGTTTCTTTTTATAGATTTAAGAATGTAAGAAGTCAATGGTAATTGCTGTTTCTTACCCGCATTTAGAAATCGGGAAACAAACTCATTGCATTTAAGGCTTTTTACAGAATATTCTTATGGTTTAACAACCATTAAAATTGGTTCCAGCTTGTGCGAGTGTTGTAAATGATGGCACTTAGTATGGTATAGCTAACTTAAATATGTGAACAATCACAAAATGGGTCCTTAATGATTTGTGCGGATCCTTCCTACTCGACATTGCAGAGCGAACATTTACTTTTGTAACTACCTAACTGTTTTACCTTAAATCATTCGGGAAACAAATAAAGCTCACGGCTCCTCAAATACAGACTTGGTTGAATGTACGCTTTTAATGTGAATACGAATCTCGGTACACAACAAAATTCCACTGTCTTTGAAATCAGTTGTACGTTGTTTATGGTATCTTACTGTACTACGTTAGTTGTTTGTCAAAGGGACCACTTAGCGGTCGGCCACCGTGACCTTGTTAAGCGAGCTGATCCTTCGGTCATGCCAGTAGGATTAGTCCCTGCTCCACATCGGAATTGAGTATCCCACTGGAGTATTATGCCTTCTCATATCTCCAGAGCAGTCTCATGATCCAGCACAACCAACAAAGATCGCCCTCAATCAATCAGTCAATTTGCTCCAAGTAAATGTATTTCGAGGCAGAGAAATCACGTACTGAGCACAGGATTTGATATGCATAATGTGCCCTGCATTAAGCATACTTCTTTGAAATTAGCTCTGAAACATTCTAAAACTATCCATTACTACTGCTAAGTTTTTCTCACCGGGAGGAACACGTGATTTTTCTGCTCATAAATTTTATCATGTAGTATTTACTGGCTGAAGGTAAATTTATAGGTGGATGGACGAATTATTTACAACGAAGCCTAATTATTTCTTTTGCATCAAGTTGCCGATACTTGACCTCTTTATGCAACACTTCGTTAACTACTGCACGTGAAATACCACTACAGAGGGTATTTCCAGCAACACCTTAAACAAGAGGATATCTCGAATGTCCATTATTTAGTCCAGTCAAGAAAAATTTAAATAAGTGCAAAACAACTCCGTGATAGTGCACAGTACATTCGTTAGGTTTCTTTAAGTTACAACTAAGCACACTGTTCAAAACCGTTGGAGGTTGTGAAACGAATGTATTTGGGGTATCAAAGGAGGCATTTGGGCGTATGCAATTTACTTGCTCCTGTGGCGAACTCTGATCCACACTTTTAACACCCCCCCATTTATTTAGCTAAGTGCATTTTGCCTGTTTCAGATCATGGGTGCATTGATTTCGCTTTGATGAGGTACTTATATGCACATACCTTCAATTAATGCTAATATTATCCAGTATACGGGAATTCAGTAGCAGTCTCTATGCAGGGTGATACGTTAATGCTCTGAGTGTTAGCCTCCTCCGCCAATACTGCTGCTCTGATCGTGGGTGGGTGGCTGTTGATGAAGTAAACTGAGCCAGTTTGAAGGCATGGTATTACATCTTTGTCATGGGAAGGATGGCCCATTACAAATTATCACTTCTAATTCCAAAAGCGTGTCTTGTTTTTCCTTGGTAAAGCGATTATCTCTGGTAGTATTTTAGAGTTTGCTTCACCTTTAACTTTGGTACCAGGCGGTGAAGGTGCTTGTTTAGGTTTTGTAGTTAAGGGGAAGTTAATGCTCATGCACCTGATTAGGGCGTAAAGCCTTTACGACATACAAGCTCGTTGAGATGCATCATTTTCATCATTTGGAGGCATCCACTTGAGACCAACTTATAGATGCGGCAACGGTACTAGCGATTGAGTGTTTGATATAGGAAGTGAGCGGGAATTTTTAGTGGAGATCCTCTACCCTAAAGTCGCAGTCTTTAGTAAGGGTGCTTTTAAAAAAACGAGGCCAAAAATGCCAAATGATGAGTCACCCAAGCACAGGGTTAAACAGTTTGGCTGAAGCTTAAACTACGAACTGGCACATCCAATGCACCTAGGCTATCGTCGCACCCGCCTTGTTGAAAAACTGACCTTGCAAAAGACTCCTCTGCAAGTTACGCAATGGTTTCACTTTCTCACGATGGACCATTTTGAGAAGTTGAATCTTTAGCTTTCAACTACCTTCATTGCTTCCATTTTTTGGTACCATTGTTCGGATTGAGCAAAATGAGGAAAGACCAAACACAAATAATTATTCTCATCTGGTTCCTTCGGGAATTTCAATACATCTAGCTTTCAAGCTATTGAAGTTGAATTAATTTTTTGGTTACTCTCCAAATCCTGAACGGCAAAATTGGGACGGGTGGAGCTGGTGGTAGGCCCGCATGGGTGTGCATGTGCACGATAACGGCACAGCATTTCAAAGCTCCACGCTGATTGGATTGGTGTGCGCTCAAATAAGCAAACTGTTGGTTTGCTCCAGCATGAGCACCGCACATCGACGCACACCCACACCTCAAAAGCCACGCCTTTGCGAGGACGTCTTGTTGCCTTGGTACTACTGTACGACCACGATTTAGTCCACTGGAATCCACGGCTTCTTCGTCAATTGTTCTTCCCGTAAGTGGTAATGATGTTATATTATTTTTAATATTCCAGTAATGCTAAACATCTTCCCCAGTGGTTAGTTCCCTTTTCCACGTTGCTGTTGTATGCCGTTCTCGTAACACACCACGACCCTTTCCCTTTGACTTTTTACTGTTTCATCGACAGAAATGTGTCGATAAAATTGCTTTTGCCAACTAGAGGGTGTGCTCTGTATTTAAAAGAGAATTGCTCTAAGGTTTAGGGAATCACTTTTCTTTTAACCTAGTTCTCACGCATGGCTGAAGTAGCGGTGGTTTTTTCGTTTTTTGTAGTCTTTACTGGTTACGAAGTATAACGCACAGAAGTCCCTATCCGACTTCTGATGATCGCCATAAAACGCATTAACCTGTATACCATTTATTAATCGAATATTTGACTGGAGGTATCATGACTCTCAGTGAATAGGATAGTGATTTTCCTGTGCAACGCGTTGGAGAATCTAGTTGAATTATATTCAGTGGTTATATGGGCGTGCCTCTTCCCCTTAGAATCCGTAGTTAAGGGGATGCTCAGGGAGTGTCTCCCTTTTGGATTGAACGCTTAGGGAGGGGTGACAGTAGGCAGATGAAACCATTACTTCAATCGGTGGTCACGCACCAAGGCTCAATGAATTGGGTTGGGGCCGTTGGTTAACAATTGTGCAACCAGTTGTTAAGCGTAAATGAAAGTAATGGGTGCTTTCACCGCTGTCAGGCAGTCCAAGGATGCTTGAGATGAATGAATAAGAAACAAAACGCTTGATTTGTGGCCAGATATCAGGTGTGGCTATGGGGCCCTCTGAGAACTCCTGGTCTTTGCGATTTGGATAGACAGCGATTTATTTCTCTCAACTGATATTAACTATCACTTCAATTCACTAGGCTTCTTTTTACCATTTCAGGGTTTTAAAAGCAGCTTTATTAAGTGGGAATAATCCGTGCTTGTACAGTATAGGATCATGTGTTTCAGTTGACGACTTATGATACGTTTTTAAGCGTTTCAGAAGGCCTGGAATTGCTTTAAGATAAATGGTTGAAGAAAATTTCCACCGGTCGTCCTCATTCTATTCCTATTTCCGGTAATTAATTCCGCCGTATGTTCGATATTACCGAATTTCGTACCATAAATATGGGATTTTAATAAATAGGTAACGAAAGCATCAAATCAAATCTACTTTACTCCACATAATAGGCAGCAAAAATGACATGGTTTTAAAAATGACAATGCAGTTTATTTTTGTCAGCTTCACCGAAATCGTACCTCGTGGCTTTCAAGTTGAATACTAAGGGTTGGTGGTTCAGAAAGTTTTAAATGGGACAGGAGTTTCACGGCGTCGAAGTTAGTTAATGAGGTGTAACTTGTTAAATGACATTATGAAATCAGACGTCAAATATTAACGCCATGTAGATGTATTATTATTGAAAAAAGAATATGACTTCCTCTTAAAGCAAAGTATTTGGACCTGAATTGCGACCACAGCCACTGGATGATTTAAATATCTGACAAATACCGTAATTTTTAATCGAAATGTGTCACGGGTGCGATTTGACCTTTTGTCCATCCGATCGCATTACCTTGTCCACTAGAACATCTAATTGGTTTGTTATGGTGTTTTGTTGCATAGGCGAAAACACGATGCAATCCAGGGTTAATGTTGTACTGTATGGAAATTTCAGTCCTACAGTGAAGGCAAAATAGTGTGAAACATCCACCGCCAGTTGACAGAAAGAACTAAGTCTGGAAAACATATTTCACTATGTTGAGAATGATAATGTTTGATGCCTACTCGTTTCCTTCAGATAGAACAACAACAACAACAGAAATAGCAATGGTTCCGTTCTCTCCGAGTCATTCACAGACGGAGGATTTTCGCCAGTATCGGACAGAGTCCACCTTTTACCCAAAGACCTACGACACGTTTACGACTCCTTCATTCTATGCTGACAGTGGGGGAGGTCGGTGGGACAGCGGGCAGGCTCATCTCTACCCAGCAAGGGGTGAGGCCTACTACGAGCCCAGCGCTGCGCAGTACGCATCCTACTTCGCAGGCGCTGCCCCGCTGGGACCCCCTGCGCACGCCTTTGTTCCCGCGAGAGAGGAATTTGACCCTAGCACCCAGCAGGTCTACAATGGTGGGATGCTTCAAGAAATAAAGTAGGTCTGACCGCGTCTCCTGACTCTGACGAACCATACTGCTCACTGTAATTTATTTGAATATGGTTGGAGGAGTGTAAGTAGCGGCCTGATTTTAATCAAAGTGTTTAATCCTAGACAGTTTCCATTTCTCCATGAAAACGTCTAATAGATAGTCTTAAGATGGTAATAAACTATCAGTTTTTTAGATTTTTACCCACTTTAATTTTTAGTAGGGTATCCCTCAGTATGACACTTGGTGGGACTTGTATAGACTTAGGTTACCATTATTTACAGGTATTTATTCCAAATCAAACGATACTGGAAGATCACCAATAAAGTACTGCTGATTATGCGTTAAATACGGTTCAAGAAGTGGGTTTTAGAAATCAACATATGACCCATTAGCATTCAGCAACTGAGGAAGAACAAATTTTGACCTTAGATGCGAGCACTTTGGGGTGCCGAATTACGGCTTCGAGTACGAGATTGCCTGCCCAATGTCCTCGACTGTGCAAAATACGGTGGATCTAGATCTTTCCATGGAGGCACCAAGAAGAACCGCCTCGCCGAACAGCACCATCAGTGGCAGTGAGGTGGGCAGCGTCAGCTTCACCACGGAGGAACAGCTTTGCAATCTGTCGGCCGTCGAGGCGGACAACATTTCTCCCAAAAAAAGCGCATCGCATACTGCTATGTTCCTCAACCACGTAAGCATCGCTTACTTGTTATAGCGTGGTACGAGCAAATAAGGAAGAGTGTATCACTACCACCACGATTAAAAGTTCTTTTTCTTATTTTTGTCCGAGGGGATACGAAGATACCAGGGAATACAATCTATCCCATTCAAGTGGACCAGAAATGCGTCTGCGTTTTACTGTTGGTTTTTCACATTTGGAATTTGAAAATCAAACTTTGATTGCAAAATCGTGTTGCGCAGCACAGATCCTGTTTAAATAACTACGAACACGAATACAAAATTCTAATCTAAGCATGCGATTTGAAGTGTGTTTCTGGGTAGAAATCACTGGAAGAGATTCATTAGATGTCCTTGATTTAGTTTGGAGAATAGATTAGGTTGAGAGGTGTGGAAACAATTGGTGGGCTATCAAGACATGCATTGTTGCCTGAGGCGCTTAGTTTAGACTTGTGTGTATATAACGGTGCATTAAGCCCATGGAGCATGTGCGACAATATGAGTACTTGAACTCCTTAAGGTTCCTCAGCAGCATTTGCTCACGTAGTCGCCGAAAAAAACCCTATTTTGTAGCTGGAAACTTTTGAACTTTTAGCTCTTAGTAGGCTTTATACCCCAAATAGTATCGTGCCTACTATTGTCATTTCATGGTTTGCTTGTTCAGTTGAAACGATGATGATAAATTTACTCGCTTGAAAAGGCGTATTATTTCTTTATTTATGAATCCTGTCTTCGATAAATATTGTAACTGTGTTTAGAAAATCCAGGGAAGCGTTAAATGATTTTACCTGCATCAAAATACCACTTAATTGGAAGACATTTAGCAAATATAAACGCTCATGAATGAACTTCAGAACGCCTCCGCAACAACTGCGGGAGACTCGAGAACAGGGAAGACGAGTCAAAGGAAGACTTTGACGGCTACCGAAAGAGACCTTGAGCGACGACGCAAGAACAATGAGGCCTCACGAAAATCGAGAGCACAAAGGAAGGACCGCTTTCTGATGGATGTACGCGAAGTGGAATTCCTCAAAATAGAAAATCAAAGGCTCAAGGATTTTCTAAATGAATTGGAGTTAGTCATTAAGGAGGCGAACGACACACTCATCGCGAAGTTCAAATATCAGCTGCCGACGGCGTCTTGATCCGTTCTGTAAACTATTCTTAACTTAACACCTAATGCTTCTTTGGTTTGCTTCGAACAAAACATGCCTTTATGCAGCGTCCTTAGCCCATTGTTGCACTTCTGAGGGCAGATAATACCACAATTGGTCCATATTTTTGGTATTTCAGCCCACGTTTCATTTTTTAAACTTGGGATAATTCGGGTCGGTTTTACGTTCCACGGAAAGTGCAAAAGGGGAATTTTAATTACTAGAGCAGCCTTCTCCAAGCCGGTATCTGGGCTTGCCCGACGCTTTCTGCTACCAGTGTATGCAATACACCCACTCAGTGTTCTAGGAAGACTTCTATTTTTTACCAGTTTGTGGCCAGTATTAATTGCCAACACTACTCAAGCGTGAGTCAAAGCTCACAGTCACCTATCATCAGATGCTATAGTGAAATAGTTTCCTGGTCCACAGAGTAGCCTTCTGCTCTTCTTATCAAATGAAATCGAATAGGCTGCTTTTAAAAATTTCCGTATTTTCCGTGTGCAAAGTGTAAGCTTTATAGCTGTTTTTATTAGATATTAGAAACGGACTTTATTAAAATTGAGTTGCTTTTGAAATCTTCAATCGTGAAACTGTTTACGAAATGAATGCGAATGTGTCAGATTAAAATACCACAGAATCGATACAATGATTGAAGGGCGAAACAGTATTTTGGACGATTTTTGATGCCAGTTATTCATGCTGCTCGCCCTTTGGTCGGTCCCGAGGGATTGCAGTTTTTCCCAATCAAGAAGCTCGTATATCTTTTAGTTTTTCAGTAATCCTATTGTTTGGAGGGGAAAATAAAAAACTTTAACTTGACCTTGATTTCTGTATCTAAGTGCCTATTTAACCGTCAAGATTATTACAAATCTTACTGAATTTGTGATCAGCAACACTGCCGTGCCACCGATATGCCTCAACTTTCTGTGAAGACAACCGTGAGTGAGGGGAGCCCACCCGATCATATCCCATCCTATTCGTGATGTGTGTTGTGGTATAGTTCTGCACAGAAGTCAGCAACTTGATCATGCAGCAGAACTAGTCTATCCATACTCCAGGTTGGTGCAGTTTGCATGTGTGGAATAATGTATTTAAGAGCTCAAGAAGACTTGTGTTAACATATCCACATACTCTCTAGTCCATGCGAGGTCAAGAGGCTTACAGCCAGCCTAGATAAACTTTTATGGGCCACTGAACCTATGATATAGTAACTAGGCATCATCGTGCCATCAATTCATGCGGTCCTTTAGTTGGTAGGGGAATTTTTATCAAAATGGAGCGGAAGGTATGCCCTAAAGCCATGTCATGCCGATTCGAGTTGCAAGTCCGATTCCTCAGAGCACAAACTGATGCAAAATGAAAACTAAAAATGTATGAAAACTTAATCATGTCACTCGGGCATGATGGCTTGAAGCGGTGCATAAGACAGTTGGTACTAAAGATGTTTTAATAAGTCAGAAACTACCATATTAGTTTAACTGTTTTTTTTAGTCACAAATCCCTTTAAAATGACCCTACCATGAGCACTGCGTCACTTGTCGAAACGCATCTTCGTCGTGCGGCGTCATGGCTTAGTGTAGGCATATGAGCGCTTGAAGCGATGGGAAGGCAAAGCATAGGGCATGCCTCGCCATGTTGATGTTTAAAGGTTTTAATTCATCTCTTTGTACTACAGCCAAACAGACTGTGAAGGCACTGTCGGTAAATGGGCCTGCATTGTGTGATGCTGTGTAAAAGCAACTAATGCGGTGCCAAGAAGGGATGATTCTGTAGGCGAACGTGCATCACTATGGCAGATTGGAAAAACGAGACTCAGCGAGTCCACTCGCAGAATTCGGTGATTATATCCACTTAGATTAAAATCATATTTACGTTTTGCATACCGCTGTTGTGTTTATTAGTAAAAGGAGATGGGAGGAGGTAAAAAGTGTACTGCGTTTCGATGATCTGTACGAAAATTGCACTAGAAGAGCAATGAATGGTGCAACAGTGTGTGTGCGTCTGTGTTTGACGCCTGGCTGCCACACTGTCACGTGCACCAGGTATGGATTTTCGCTATCACTCCCAGACCGCGTGGCAGGAAAGTAAGTCATCCTTGCTTTTTTAAATTGTTATATCTAGGAGAAAGCAAAAATCCTGGGCACACAAGGGAACTAAGTCCTGTGCGACACTCGGTGAGCGGTGTCACTAGGAGTCAATGGAGAAAGGGAAATAACGTTCTCTGGTGAGTAAAGCGATGTTCACAATTTAGGTGCTTCTACTTATCTAAATAATTAACTCGTTTAAATTTAGCCTCCCTAAATGCACGAATGTTAATAAACCATACTATGTTCTGTTAAAATTCACCTGAACCTACATTGCATGCACTTATTTTTTTAAGCAACTCTGAGCATGCATTCACCAGCGTACGCATAATGAGCAAAAGAGGACCTCGAAAAATGAGTTTGTTTAGTAAATATTCGTTCTGATAATACCAGAGTATTTCAAGTGCATCCAATCAGTTGATAATTCGTTCTTTGCATTTCAGTGGAAAATTCGTCGATTCTATCATCGCGGCGCCCCTGTCATCCAAAGGGCTTAAGCTACGAGTATGGCCGCACTACTGACATTCCAATCAGCAAGAGCAATATTTCATCCACAACAGTTTTGATTTCTTTTCTGTGCTCAAATGGTTTTTCGTTTCAAATTCAATTTCACTAACTCAATTTGAGGCTGTTATAGGCCACATCCACGCTGTCTTGGTCGCCGTCTTTCTTAGACAGTAGCATAAAACATGCTCTAGTGAGAAAAAGTTAGTAGACATTCATCCATGGGGTGCACCCACACTTCATCACTACTAAGTAGTGAAGGTGTGCTGCTGTTCATACCTATCGGTACAGCTTTTATTCCACGAAGGCCGTAAAATCAACAATGGTACTCCCATTTAGCGGATTCGAGGATTGTGTTTGGTAAGCAGGCTTGATTTGGATGTTGAAAAATATTATTACTGCAGTCGGGTGCAGTTATTCCAGCCCATGATTGTCGAGCCACCCCTTTCAGGGTGTTAGCAAACTCTACTAACGAAATCCACTTTATCGGAATCCACGACATACCTGATTTTGCATGTGTTCGCTGTGCACTGTGTTTCACTCAGAAAAAGCTCTAACACCAAGTCAATCAACATTTAGACTTCATTTCTTGCAACACAAACACTTAGGCAAAATGTTGTCAAGGTAGATAGTTTGATGCTGTTAAAGCACTTTTAGGCAGTAAATGTCGTGACTTAGTTCAGTACTTGAAGTCGGTGAATGTGGAGCAATGGTTTTTCATAAACTCTTTCATGGTAATGCAATGAAACGACCCGCCATCAATTCAAGAACCTTGCGCAACTGTCCCTGGCTGTGGTCATAGTTTACGGTCAAAGACCTTTGACTCAAAGCGTGATGGATTATTAAACATTTTGTTAGAATAAGTTCCATTTGTGCCCCAAAATGTGGTCATGAATATATCTGTCCTCAAGAATTTTCGTGAAAATTACCAATCGAATCAGAATTTTACGAAGTTGTCAACCTATGTCATGTCTACAAAAGTAGCCATGAATTTGACAAATGGACTTCATTGTGTACTATAGGCAAGATAGAACACCGTCGCGATAACTTCATGAACCATTAAGCCCCCGTTTGGTTGGTCGTCTATATAAGTAAATATGTAAAATTAAAAAACGATATGCTTCTGATGGAGAACACATCTACGATGCCTAGCGGCATTCCTTTGTGCTCTAAGTGAAAAAGCTAAATGCTGTCTGCAATATTAAATCTACTTATGCATTAGCGTCGGCCAGCCCCTGTTCAGATGGGGCAAATTCCAACTCGTTCAATATACTACTGACGCCGTCCCTGCTCGACACGATCGCATGCAAGGGCCTGGTCTCACGTGATCCCACTCATCATGATTCCCACGCACGCAGCACATTGCTTTCAGTTCACTTAAGAATGCGAAACGTTGCCTTCTTTATCATCCATTCCGAGGAAGTTTTTTGTTGATTGAAAAAAGAAAGAAGATTAAGCCACTATGTGGAGCATTGGAAATTCCCCAGTAATTAGTGCTAGGCTAGCTTATCCCACGATGAGATATGAGTACTTTGACCTTGGTTTCACCGAAACAGCGTCCCTTCAATAGGCGACTGAAAGAGCTTGAAGGATCGATTGTCTAACTGAATGGCCTTGTCATTGTAAGACAAAACTGATGTTCGAAGGTTTTGTTTAACATCCCATTTAAATGTCAGAATGCTCAATGTTTTAACATATTATACATGGATGAACATCAAAGCCCATGGGACATCTTTTAAACGCATTCATTGTCTTTAGCACGAATCAAAATCCTCAATTTAAAAGAAGGTAGTCCACTAAACCAACCCACGAAAAGTCCTCCAACTGGTATAAGTGCTTCAATAGGGCGGTGTTGTGAAGGCGGTCTAATAGGTTACCTCATTTCTCTTGTTCATCGTATTCTACACTTAAAATTCCATTCGAGTGCTTCACACTGATGGGTCTCTTTGCAAGTGTAAGGTTGATCTTTCCATGGTTGATGACTCAGGGGCAGGGCAAATACAAAACAAAAATCACTCTTTGTTTTGAATATGCACTTCCGATGGAACTGAGAGTATGAAATTTAAACGCATTGGTGTAATTTTGTCACGCGCCTCTTCCTTAAGATTTGCATCCATTGCCTATTGTTTACACATCACCACCACCCAACAGTTTAATCAGTGGCCATCCATTTACTTGCACGATGCAACAACCTAGTAAACAAAATTAAACAATTGCGCGATATTGAACCCCCTATCATTTGTTATGAAAAAGAAGAGCATCCATGAAAGGGTTTGTTGGTATTCATGGCTTTGCTGAAAAAAAGTTGCACTTTTTATTGCACACTCTCACAAAGTTACCTTCTAACCTTTGGAATTTACTCGATCTTGGAATAACATATGTTGGCCTGTGTAGTTGCAACATGAAAACGTTTAAGATAAAACCTCAAGACTTCCGTTAGATTTGCATATCACTCGGCTCGTTTCTGTGCATTACCAAAAAAATGATAAGCTAGTGAATTCTTCATTCGAATGCTAAATCATAATTGTAGTGTCCAAAAACTTGTCCAAGGCTGTCTTGAGTTAAAATTGGGGAGAAGTATGATGCGTTTAGCGATCCAAAAAGCTACTATACACTTGGTCCATCCCTTTTCGTCTATTAGTCCCCACCTGAACCAAATACTGCCTGAAGAGGGTAAGGCAGGCTTCACTTCACCTTCGCCTAATGACCCTGGCATTTTATGCTTGGGTATTTGAATAACAAAAGGCACGAACCTTCAAGGAGTGCTCAATGCGCCTATTCAGCTATTTTCTTCGGCGGCTAGAAATTGGAATTTTACCACAGATGATTAGTCCACATTGATTCCTTTAAATATTTCTGATTTTGGAGCTATTCAATGCTGTGGTAAGCTATCTAATGCCTCTTGACCGTAATTGCCGGGTTAATTAACATATTTAGTCAATATCCAAGACGAGTCGTGTTTATTGTGGTTTTTGATGGCGGCGGTGGTTTGGCCACACATTTATGTGCATGAAAGATCGCAAAGGGCCAAATCTATGCATGTGTCCAATACAGACTTGACATTTCCTCTATAACCGACTAGTTTTGCATCCTCCTCGGTTATATTCGACATTTAATGCTATCTAAAAAGAAGGCCTCTATCAAATACAAATGAGACGAATTCTCTGTCGTACATTTGTCCGAAAATTTAGAAATGAAAAGACAAAATACCAAATCCTCACTTTGTATGGATTGGCTGAATTTGAATTTCAGGCCAGTTGGAACTCCTCCAGGACATAAGAGGCACCTGAGGCGAATAATCAGATCGTGCTTTTCAAGTGATGCTTCTCAACTGTGATCAAGTGATAGATTCATGTGCTAGACGTGCTGACATTAAAAAATACTCGTTTGTTCCTCACAAGCCGTGGTATTAATTGAACGTGTTTTTAAACTGCTTCAAAGTCAAATAGTTGAATGGCCTTTCATGCCTGCTGGTGGAAAACGGTGAGGCAAAAGTAAGGCTGGAATTGCTAACTATCGGAGGTGTTGGTTTTAATGAGAGTGGTAGGTTGTGATACTCTATAACATTTTTTCCAGAAAATCAAAAAGAGGTAGCGCCAGTCACACCTGCTTGCTGAAGACTAAACCACGAATGGCGGTTTCTCAAGACATTCTGTCCTAGCGATGTGTCGTAACTGTGGCGCTGCAGAGGGTGTTGCCATGCCTGCTTCGCGTGTGCAGTGGCGAGCACGCTCATATCACAATTGCTCTCACCCGTCGATTGGCCCATTAGTCACGCATCCAAAGGTCACACCACAGTGCATAGGTGTGTGCGCTTGTGTGTGCACCAGCCGTCTGATGGAGGTACACACATGCGCACACGCGCACACGTGCACACACGCACACGTCGACTTCATTCCCCACGAGACCTCTACTCACACGACCGCCTGGGCACACACAGAGCATATCTGCCTGCTCATTGATGTGAGTCATTTCTTGCCTCTCCTAATTCCATGCCTCTCACCACACCAAAGTGCTATTTATTCCACTACTTCAGTAATTTTACTACAATCCGGATCAACTCCTACTTCTTCCACTATTAATTTCATCTGCAACCGTGAATGGCAAAGTGGGTGCTCAAATGTGCTTTGGCATTACAGTGTGTTAATTATAAGGTGATTTTTGGAGAACCGATGCTTTAAAATGGCAAATTAAATGGTTTCCCAGCCATCTCGTCATTTCTGCTGCTTTAAGCATGGCTGACTTAGTGGAGATAAAATTGATCATGATATAATTACCTTACTGGCTTTTTACCATTTCCCATTAGCTCGTACACATTTAAGTATTGTTCGGAGGATTGCTAACCCCATTTTCAATGGGCGTTTCAACCACTTGGTTTTACGCTTTCATGACACGCCACCGTCTTCACGATTCATTCCCCCTATGGTGCTTTTTGAGCTAAGGTGGGGTATTAGTGACATGTGATGTCACATGATAGCACTTTAGCATATTATTTTCTTATTGAATAAAATAGTTTCTCAAATTGAATGGGAGAATAAAAAAAGAGGGTTAACGCTGTGATGCACACATTTCTGAGCTGATGACAAATCCCAAAACGGTTTGCACTTTGGAGAGCGATAGATTTTCAAATTACTACATTTCTTTCGCGCATTTGCAGATCTGAAAATTGACCATTTTACTGCTTTATCGAGAATGCTAAGGATGAGTGAATACGGCATTTGTGCTGCTTACCTTGGTAAAACGTTTTAGTCGATGTGTTACTGACTTGGGTCACATCTTAAATAAATTTTGCATCACAAATTCACGCAAGAAGGAGCAGAGATGAGTGAAATACCCTTCAACCCAGTCTGAATGTGAGTGGTCATTCTGTCGTCCCACGCGTTTAAACTGCGTGGTGGCTTGTACCGATCCCACAACTGTTGGCTGTGTGTGTCTAACTTGGATCGTCAGCTAAGCCATCAATTCGCACTGGTTGATATTTCACCATCTGCTTCAATGGTCTCATTTACTACTAAGTGCTTTCAGAAAGGCCGAGATGTGTCGCATCTTTCTCAAGCATTTTCAATTGCCTTTAAATTTTGCACCTCAATAATATGCAAAACCACCCTGAATCGCTGTTAAGTCTAATCTCAGCAACTCCGTTTTCGTGCATTATTCATTTAAAAGCACTGCTTCTAAATAAATTACGTATGCTAGATTAAAAACGCTAATCAAAATCGTGTGTCCAAACCACTGGGATGGGTACGCTTGTCATTCGCATTTTAATTCTGGCAGGTATAGACATAAGGCCATGTTCCCCATCAAAATTTATGCACTGGTTAAAAATGGAGTTTAGTGAGTGAAAGATCACTTGTCTGTCAGACAATATCATCGCCTCATGGTTCAACCTACCGATCGCCGAAGGTAATTAGCGCTTCTGAAGTGGTGTACCTCTGTGGGTGTGCTTCAAACTATCACTTCATACCCGATCTTCTTTCTCCTACTGCAGTGGGATACGTCGGTGAGCCGACTAGCTGCAGAATCGTAGAAAATTACAGGGCATGTAAGTAACACGGATGCACATGATGAACTGGTTCTGTAGATGGGTTTTCATTCTATCCATTCAACCATCATCGTCGAATTGTGTAATTTAATGAATATAATTGTAATCGTTCGTCTTTTGAGTAAAAATGGAGAACAAATAAGATGACAACAAAAGGCAAAAGATGACTAGCCAGCAAATGACTGAGTGTTCCTTTAAGCTAACTCACCCCATTTTAACTGCACCGCATTCATCTAGGATTTTGCATGTCGGTCACAATACATTCCTTTAACTTCTTGTGGATCATAGGCAACATTGTGCGTTGAAATAGGATTAGTCCAGATTATAACAGACTTTTTTTGAGGCACTTGTGTCACCAAATTTTTCCGTTATTTAACTAAAATTGAGCATATCTGCTGACTCAGCGGTGATGTTCGACTCATTCCCAAAAGTATGTCATGCGATCGCAGCAGCTAGCGTACTGAACAGTGTTGCATCAATCGTGGGGCAGGAATTTTTTGTGGGTAGTAGGCTTCAATCCATTTGTCATTCATTAAATTCAGCGAAATACAGTCAGCAGCAACAAAACAAATGATTACTCGCTTGTGCTATTTCAGGGATATGCATTTAAACTTATTCTCTTCTGGCACGCCAAACGCTTAGAGGAAATTGAAATTAGAGTAGATTATCGAGTTAGGTCAGTTGATTATGGAAGATGCTAATCTTAACGAACATTTTCCTGATAATACACAATGCTTGCAAAAATAATCGACAGTTTCTTCAAAAAAATAAATTTAATTGCTGTTTTACAGATGAGTTGCAACTCTAAGTTTTTAATCAAGGGAGTGATTCCTAAAAGCTCCTCTTCATCGTGAGTTACTGTCCCGTGAATTGGATGCTTTTTAAAGCCTGAATGTCTACTCCTTTTTTACGACAGTTTGTTTCTCTCACCACCTTCCAAAGTCAGCTACGCATGGCAGTAGAAGGTATTCATGCTGCTCGAGAGGCCAGGGAGGGGCATCTGTTGGGGCAACAGACAGGGACTTCGACAATTAAAGACCGTGGGGGAGGGGAATGGGACGACTCCCTGTGGTCCCTCAGCTGCACCGAGTCTGAGGACCAGTCCTCTGAGACCAATCCACCCGCCTCAGGCCTTATCCGATCTCTCCCCATCCACACAATGTGAGTCTTTTCCTTACTAACCATCCTCACGTGCATACAGGATGCCCAGCTCTCACTCCTTCATCTCGTAACTGCCGTAAGTACTCCTGTCAAATTGTTGTCTTTTGTGACCTCCCTAGAGAATTGGGTGCGAAAATATGAACAGCTCCATATGCATCTGACTGCAAGCATATTTGATTAGGTACTTTCCAGCTACGATTTGCCAAATTCGTTGGTGCGTGGTCATATTTATCCTGCAAAGGCGGATCAGATTAGTTTAGAAGCTGATGTAGCGCTATTTGGTACGAGTCTGAGTGAGGATTCTTGAATGCCAAAGCGCTATCTAGTGAGGCAAAACGGGGTATATTCGGGGTCCAGCGCTGTGTGAAATTGGTGGGTGAAGCGGCGGTGCCGAAGGCCTGCGCGGTGTGCGCGATGCAAATGCGACAAGCAAAAATCGATGCTCCGCTCGGTGGCAGACAACGTAGAAACACAAATCACCATGGTAAGCAGAGCCTTGACAATTCGGGAGGAATAAACAGGTAAGCGAACCCGAGAAGAATGCAACTGCGCTTCCAGTAGTAAGTTGAGCCGCTCTCTGAACCCGACTCCCAACATTTATTGTCGATTCCAACCACGGCACCAATAGCCGAACAAAAGAAGCACAAACATTTTACCAATGCAAATTGTTTTATCGGTGTTCAAATGCAAACCAGGTGAATAAGTTGGATTGAGATACAGAGGTGCTTTTATAGCTAGAAATTAACTTGGTTGGCCTGTAAATCCAGTTACTGGTAAACATATCCTCCGAACAACAACATTCTCTCTTAAGTAGCAGGGTGCTATTCAATGGCGTACGGCTTAAGAATTCCATCTTGAAAGTCCGTAGGACAAAACTATGCAATAATTAATATTAAATTCAATATTCCTCCATCAATACTGCTGACTAGTTAGTAGCTTAGTACTAGTAATGCAAAATATTATTTTGTGAAATCATTCATGTAACGCTCCATTTAACTTTAGCTAAAATAGATTATTAGTCCATTTGGCAAATGTGTACGCATTACTTTTTGGCATGATCGGATCAGTTTATGCTGAAATTGCCCTCACAATGAGGTATCACAGTGATTGTGCATCACATACTTTTTTAAGTTGGTGGACGTTTTGTGAGATGACAATCTTTGTGTCCAAATGTCAAGCCCTATGTTGGGCAAATTTTCCAGCAGGAATTGTGAAAAAGAAACTCTTCATATGACTGCAGTTTGGCCACTAAATTCAGCCTTCCTGTAACCAGACCTAGTTTAAAACTTGAAATACTACTAATTGATCCGGTGTTGTCTACTGCTGTTGTCTAGCTAAAATGCAAGCTTCTTTTCAGACACTCCTCACCGGAACAAAAGGTTGTCATGAGACACCAGCCCAGCCTCACAAAACGGCACATGCAGCGGGCAAAGACTCTGGGCTGCTATCTGCCACTGACCACACCTTACAGTCCCTCAAGCTCTCCCAACGCTTCTAAGCCCTTCACAGCTAGCGGAACCCAGGCAGCCATCGGACTGGACTGCTTGGAGCTGAGACGCCGCAGCCGCAACGCGGAGGCAGCCAAGCATCTCTCGCACACAGCTCGTGCTGCCACTACCACTAACCCTGCCGTCACAACTGATGAGTCAGTGGGGGGGAGGAGTCGCAGGGAACGATACGGTGTTCGTCGCATACAGAGCCTCAACCGATACACCACCGTTGTTAGCGACGGTAGAGAACCTTGCCAGTTGAGTTGGGAGAGTCTTAGCACTAAGCCTCCGAGGCCACCAACATCGCACAGTTCGACCGCCGCCAGCCCTTCGCGATTGCACACACTTGACTCGGAGGTGAATGCCAGCGAGGTAGCTGAGTTGGTCAAGGCGGAGGCGCTTCCTCCTCAACAGCAACAACAGCAGCAACAACAAGTGGGAAGCAATAATCTTCAGAAATCACGCTCTTTTGATCAGACAATGCAGACTAATCCTCAAATGGTAAGGTTTAACTACGCATCTTAGCTGTTAATGCCGAGATAAATGTTGTTTTTCGCATTTATTTTCATGCTAAACATCCTCCTTAGGGTTTTCTAGCTACCTCTGCGAGGAACGCATATTCAGACGTAGTCTATAAGGTAAAGTAGAAGAATTGATATGTTTTTGTTGAAAATTAGTTAGGTCGCTATGGTTTCCATAAAATTAGCAAACCTGGGGACAGCAAGTATTGAACAGCTAACCTTCAATAAGCCATGCTTCCTTTTCAGAATGTTGACGCAGTCACATCAGAAAATACAAAGTGTAAACTTCCATCTTCCCTTACTAAGCAAAGTTCAGAACCAACGCCTCTGCCCTGCTGCACTCGACAGCAGCAAACCTTCCTCTATATCCCTTCTGGAAATCGGGAAGCACCTGTGCCAATACGTCCTTCGGTCATGCGAACACCACTTGCGCCCCAAGGAAGCAACATTCAGAGTGCGGTTAATCAAACCGTAGACGGAGTATTTTGTTAAGTTCCATTAAATAGTTTACTCTTTTTCTCTAGATTCTCAAAATACTCCCGGTCCCGCTGAAACATCAAATCTTCAAGTTCCTGTGGTTCCAGTACCAGCAACTGCCCTTGCCTCACCACTGCTTCATAAAATAGAGGACGAAGTGGCCATCGGATGTCTGCATCAGCAGCAATTTGCCATTCCTGCACGGCTGCCTCCAAGTATGACAATCACTCTGTATGAACTCATTCAATTTTGCCGCCTCTCTTCCACGCATGTGCCTCCCCAGGCGCCCAATAACCCCCTGAGGCGCAACTCCTGGGAGGCAGGAGAGCTGATCCCCGGTCTGGGTATTCGTGTCTCCGTGGTGAGCGTCAAGCTTCCGTCGCATATCAGACCACCACGTGCATGGTGCGAGAACACCGGACCCCTATCACTGCATCACACGCCGCGGAGCGCCTTCAGTCCAGTGGCAGGACCGGAGAGGTGGACCCTACTTCCACCCCTCGTTGTGGTAATCGACGAGGTGTCGGTCTCTGGGAGCATGTTTTTCCAACCGGGACAGATCATTCTGGAGGTGAATGGTGTCAACCTCTTTTCAGTGCCCGCCACGAGTAAACAGAGCCTCTTGACAAGGCTCATACAAGCTATCTTTGCCGCATACAACAATGGCGATGAAGGACTTTATTTCACTTTAGCCACGCCATACCCTTGGCTTGTTAAAAGAGTCAATCATGAGGCAATCGAGACCCGATTCTACGAGCAACACTAACACTCATATTTTATACTGGTCAATTTGTCGAAACATTTATACCAAATACAACCATTATTTGCCGTTATTAAAAAGCTGGCCTCTGCCTCCATCAATGTGATAATAGCAGGTGCGGTGAATCCGCCAACATTTAGAGTCCCATCTAACCTGTTAGTAGTTAACGTATGGTAAGAACCTTGGTGGGATTTGGATCAACGCAGAGAGAGCACTTAGAAGTACACCACCCACCTTAATAAATCTAAGTCACTACAATCACCGTTCGTAAAGTAGAAGCTACCGCAACCAGTGATACCCAGACCGCCGAGTGTAAACAGCATGGACACAAAGCCGAGTAATCATCAAACCCACCAAAAAAGTCATGACGGGTTCGGAAAATCGATACCACAACGAAGTCTACGATTATCTGAGCCGGGTAAACTACAATGAAACCACCGTGCACACAGAATCAAGAGATTCCACACTGCCGACCCAATCACGTACCATGGGAATTATTTCGGTAGTAACCATTAGACCTTGTCAATTACACAGATCGAAATTCGAACCCATAGACCATAGAAATGACGCCAGACACCCAAAAAAACTGTGCTAATATTTATGGTCTACACAAATAAGACCTAAATAACCTCAGAAGAGAAGTGTTAGTGGCCCCAAGAGGACCGGAAAAAATATATGTACAAAATATACAAAAATATACAAGAGGTTATGTACAGGTTCAAAGAGTCATTAGCTATGTCGACATTTTAAGCATTCTACGAAGTAATAACAACTCCCTTTGCAATTGGGAATCCTCGTCCTCATTTTTTACGAAAATCCAGTCTGGTGGAGGGGGCGGAAGAGCATTAGCTTTTGGCGGCAACCGATATGAGGCCTCCGCATACTTTTCACCCTTACTGACGAGACACTTAACTGTCTTCCGTCGGAAATTACACGAAGAACGCCACGCCATCGGCATAATGAAGCAACAACTACCAGGAAGGAACATACGCGAAGTGCGCCGGCATTCACACATATTAAAACAATTAAAGCAAAGAAAAATTAGTAATTAAGCAAATCTCAATAAAAATCAACTAAGTTATGGAGCAGTAGCAAAATTTAAAGTATCGTTGTTCTAAGGCAATCTACAATTTAAGCCCACGTTTACACAGCTTAGTCCTCATCCAGCCATTATTGACCCAAAAGATTGACAAACCAGACTTAGTGTGCTTTCAGAATTGAAACCAGAATTGTGCCAATAACAGAGCCGGCCTTAATCGGAGAAACACTGACATGATTTTTAAGCGCCTAATGTGCATTTAGTTTTTCGCGTAACAGTGCTGTGGCGTCCCGAGACTTCCATAAAGTTAAAAGAAGGCACAGTACTAGGACAGAATACATACATTCTAGAGGCAGGGGAATTAGGTGCTGCTGGCACGGCTTGGAGGCCAGCCAAACCAATAGCACAACATGGCCACATAAGTGACCGGAACCGGCGGTCCGAACAAACAAAGTATTGCTGTGCGCTTAACTACGTGACTTTGTTTCTATGAGTTATGCCTCTACTGTAATACATTGTTTGTTCGAGCTGTCGGTTTCGGTTACTTGGGTGACTATATTGTACTGGCCGGTTGGCTAGCCATCGGGTCATGCCAACAGCCCCCAAGCCCCCTGCTTCCAGAATATATATTTCACCCTAGTACTATGTCTTCTTTTGACCTTCAGGGAATCCTCCGAACGCTACATTGGTGGCAGCAGAAAGCGGACCCGACTTTAATGAATTTCTATCCTGGTCTGTGCCAATTGTGGCAAACTTTGGCGGTGTGAAAGAAGTGCATGTAGTACGGATGGGGGAATCTCTTGCATACCGTGGCAGAAGGGCTGAGATCGACGTCCATCTTCAGGACCTCCCTCGCCCTTGTGTTCTACAAGAGAGCTATTAACAACTGAAGCTACACTAACCGTGAACTGCAAGTCCAGTGGAGCTGTCAAGAGGGATCAGCGACGCCGTGATCAAGCATCCTCCGTAAGCTCTCTCCCCTGTCATTGAGTAACTCGCCTATCTTCGTCAAAAGGCGTATCTACAGATGCAGAATGTGCAGGACGCCATTCGATAGCATCGTTTAATGCTTTGCACACTTGTTTTTTGTGCATCCTGTTCCTACGAGGCCCGATTGCCCCATTTGCTCAGGATTCTACGACACCCTCGCGTTTCTTCTACGGCATCAAAAAAAAGTCTGGAATCACTAAGAAATACGCATTCGCTGCACCGATTGCTACGCGGAATTGATGGCACTACAAGAACACATGCGCTCGAATCTCGCTGACTGGGACGGTTAGGTCGTGGGTGCATCTCGCAGCACTGATTACGTTGTGATGGCTGACACGGGAGGCTGACCAAGGGGAGCGTCGGGGGCAACTCTCAAAAGAAGAGATAAGCTTTGTAAAACTTTGTTTGTTCGAACTGTTGGTTTCGGTTACTTGGGTGGCCATATTGTACTAGCCGGTTGGCCGGCCTTCGGGCCGTGCCAACAGCCCCCAAGCCCTCTGGTTCCAGAACATATATTCTACCCTAGTACTATGTCTCCCTTCACCCTCAAGGAATTCTCGGGGCGCTACATCTACTACTCCCAAAGTGGGTCACGAACATAATAATAACCCTCCGGCCCCACTATACATTAGTGACATTTTCTTTCATACTGCTTTGGATGAGGACTCGGGGTAATACATTGGTGGTAGCGGAAAGCGAACCCGTCTGTAAACGGTAACCGCCTTAACTTCATTAGCTGAACAGCAAAATCATAAAGCCGCTGAAGTAAGGTGTCTTCTTTGGATGGATATGCGATAAGTATGCTGTTTAAAGTGCACTTTCTAGGGAAGATGGGGGGGCGGGAACACGATTCGCATTTCGTGCTTCACGAGATGCCTTAGTTCCCTGGAGGGGAGGGAAGCCCATCATCCCGTTCCTCTTAGTACTGAATCGTTTGCTACTAGTCTTAGGCAATAAATATCATAGAATAATCGGACAGGTCGTTCCTGGAATGACTGTAGGGAAGAGGAGGTGGACGCTGAAAGTGCCGCAACTGAATCCTAACGAAAAGATGGAAATTGACATGTCTTTAGGAGCTATCAACACATCGCTTTCAGCAAGTAGAATATTAAGAACTGAAGTGAGACCTGACTTGAGCTATTTAATTATATGACGGCATTAACAACGTAAGCAAACAATACTTATCCCCATCTCTGCTAAATAAATAACACCCAAACTTACCACTAGACAACATTATAAATTGCAAAGAAGACGGCATAGATGAACAATTATAATACATTAGCCCTATGAAACCATTTATAACCTGGCCTTCTATTAGAAAACGCAACTTCCCCGCAATGTATGACACAGTTCAGTGGGGCCATCCTGAGCTCATTGAAATTTTTATTTCCAAACATTACTTGCAATGACGAATGGAAGAGCCAGCGTAGTGGCATAACATCCTTTTCAACTATGTGCCTAAATAAGCTGACCTAACTCTTCAACACTGGTTTCATACCCAATATGCAGAATAACCACAGGAAAAAGCTGGCGATCTCTCATATGCGCTACTCGCTGGTAACGTTTTTCGCTATGTTAACTTGGTCTACCACTTAGGTAAAAACTCATAGTGGCACAATCTAACAAAGATCTAAAGTGTTCTAAGTTCTATTTTTGAGGTCTGTATGCAAGAGAGCCGGATCAATCTCAAGTTTCTTGTAGAGACCAATGACGTTCTGATCTAATCCAACTTCTGATTAACTCACAGTGTTTCAATTAAAAAAAAAGACATTCGCTTTGCCCGTATGGCTACACCATAAAAGCCTCAACAAAACATTCCCAAGCAATACCACCTATGCTGAATGGTGTGAGGTCCAGACCTTGATTTTTAAGTCAATCAAATCGGTTAATTGGAATTGACGAAAGCTTCTCCCAATCACATACACATACGAGTGCCTCGGAAAGTTAAATGTCAATTGCTCGTAGCCGCCTCCCTTCCAAACACACTGACTAGAGCCTCCTTGGGGAAGCGGCTTGTAACTCACGAGTGACTACACAAGAGGCTTCAAAAGTGTTTGTTAGGACTACTAACGCATTGTCCACCACAGAACGCGCATCCGCACAAATCATGCACTCGATTACAAAAAAAGCCTGACTCTTGATGGCATTATTAAGGGCCCTTAGAAGGCTCACAATTTACCCTTCCGTGAGGCGCCCATCATTTGTGCATTGGAAAGCCCAAAACGACATCACCACCGAGGAGATCCCTCACTGCATGCCATTTGCGCCTCAAGTGAAATAAATTCGATGGCGATGCTCCTGGAACGGTATGATCAGACTGATGGTAGATACGATGCATCCATTGACAGTGATCCTCAAAGCGCGACAGCCATATGAATGCATGAAACACAATCAGGGCAACATTCTGCATCTAAACGCATCTAAACTGCTCCAAAGCTCAGCAGAAGTCACCATCACACGGGTCGGAAACCCCCAAAAGCAACCAGTGTCACCTCAGAGATCTCACATCTCTATAAGAGTCCGAGCATTCCAAACTCCGACTCGCCAAATCACACTCACGCCACTTTCGCGAACAAAGTGGTCTCGACTCAATCGGCATGGCTACACAAGATGACCCGACGAAATGTACACCAACTTAGCGCTCTGCAAAAGGATTGATTGAATGAAAACCATCCCTCCCCCAAGGATAACTTTAACCGGCCTCTTCAATGTGCAGGCAAGCACTGCTCAAGGCATTTGGGATTCCAACATGCACAAATCAAGTAAGTGCACAAGACTGCACACAATAACCTTTCTACTCACAATAGACAAAACAGATTAGGTGTAAAATCCAGGTGGTGCGAACTCCGGGTTCCTTTCATCACTCAATTCGTGTTTGTAGGCAACGAAACGACTTTTAGGCGGTGGGGAAACGAAACACTTCCCACGATCCCATTCCCTTGTGGAACGCTTTCTCGACAATGCAGTCGGCATACCGGAAGAAAGGACCGTGGGTCTCGGCGACGGAGTCGTCATTGTGGTGGTGGGGGCAGCTGCCGCAGCAGCTGCTGCCTGTTTCACCTCCGCCTCATCACGCAGACGACGTAACATGGAAGCAATATCGAGGTCGTCGGAGCACAGTTGTTCGCCAACACCACTCCCGGAGACGGGTGCAGGCGGCGAGGGAGGGGTTGCTGACGGTTGCGGCGAGGGAGGGGTTGCTGACGGTTGCGGCGAGGGAGGGGTTGCTGACGGTTGCGGCGAGGGAGGGGTTGCTGTGCGAGCGCGCAGCTGCGCCAACCGCCGACCCATTGCGACAGTGCGCTTCGCACGCTCCTCCTCCACTCGATCTCGCGCCTGCTCAGTCCGACGACGCAGCTCGCGCAGCGACGCCTGCTCCGCTGAGCGCTGCTCCGCGTCGGCCGAGAAGGCATAGAAACCCGTGCCATGGTCGCGAACCTCGCCCTGTCGCAAATGCGCATACGTCACCGGGCCTTCTGGAATACTCACTGGCTCAGCTGTGACGCTAGCACATGGTCTCGCTGCAGGGCAAACAGAGAAGCTCTCCTCGTTGTGTCTGCAAACACCACTCGCCACAGACCAAAAGCCAACTACACTCCTTCCCTCAACCCTACTTTTACTTTTAACATATGAGTAGTTCCAATAAAATGAAAGGCTGAGTGAAGAAGTTCACCGACCAGTTGAGCACCACCTCATTGGAGCCGTGAAAGGTAGGCTTCAAAATACCAACATCAAATTCATCAAAGGCATTAACACCAATGCAACTTCATCATGGCACCACCCTATCTGCGTGATGCCCAACGGACTGTGAACTGACAAAATGATTTGCAGAAATGCAAGGTATTTGAAGGAAACCACTCAAAGAAGAAGAAGAAGAAGAAGAAGAGAGAAAATTATCCAAGCAACAACAACGAAGCGGTTCCAGTGAGTCCAAAGCACGTCCTCGAATAAACCATGCAGGGTTCGTTGGAAATGCATGGAAATCTAAGAAGCGCACCATGTGTCAAAACACATGCAGTCACACCTCGTATAACATGAATGAGAATGGCTGGATTAAGTCGTACACAATGCTGCAGCGTTGAACAACGAGTAGGAATTCAAGCACCACAAACCTTTGCTGGGACCACTGCGACCCTCACACGCATCCTCATCACTGGAGTCGGTGATGCATCGTTCCTCCTCCATAGCCTTCCGTTCAAAATCCACAAGTGGAGCTCTGTCGTCGTCATCGTCCCCTTCTTTACTATGTGTTACAGCAGCTTGTCTCAAAGCCTCGTAGAGACGAGCCTTCGCCTCTAGTTTGCGTCGAGCCCGCTCCCAGTCAATATCCTCCTCCTGGGCAGACCCCTTCGCTCCATTGGTTTCCTCTTTCGCCCTCACTTTCTGAGGTGGAGAAGGAGGCCGCCTTAGGAGGACACCCACACCGCTTCCGTCACCATCACGCTTCAGCACTGCACCTGTAACATTCGGGATGGTGGTCGCCCTCGCTCTCACCTCGCTCTGGCGACGGGCGATTTCTGCCTTAAGATCAATGAGGGAAACCCCATTGACGTCAATGCGTCTTCTACGACCGCCAGGCACCGATTGCATGCTACACAAAATATGCACTTACAAATAAGTAAGTCGGAAGACCCATGAAATGCCCCAGCAACTTACAACTCCTACTCACAATCAGGAAGAAACTGCAGGACCACACAAGCTACGGTCAGACGCACTCAATGAATCAAACATAAAACAGTAGAAGAAAGAAGAACCGACACAACGAAAGAATAACACAGAAACGAAGGAACACGTATGCACTGCGGTCGAATGTCGAACGCAACACTGCGGTCCTAATCTTCTAAACGTCTACAGATAATACTGCCTATAAGAAGGGCACACGAATACTCCGGTTCACTCACGCTTAGCCCGCGGAGAACAGCCGTTCACATTTATAGAAGGCGCACGTTTGGTGACTGCTTTAAACTACCATGCATTATTGCAGCCTCTCGAATGGCGAGGTTGTGACTAGAAAATGGACAATATAGCTTTCACTATGTCGCGGGAATTCGGGGTATGTTGTGCAACTGCCGGTTGCATAGTACAGAAGTAAAAATTCTGCGACTGTAGAGGTCAAATGCGATTAGGGTGTATGGATAGGGCATTTGTCAAATGTTTAGAACACTGAATCGAAAACAGCATGTAACAACCCGCAGAGACTGAGTTTATAGGAAGAAGTTGTCAGGGCTGAGATTCCGACTGTAGTGTGATGCTTTGTTTGTTTGGTCTGCCAGTTTATGTCACTTCGGTGACCATATTGTACTAGCCTGTTGGCTGGCCTCCGGGCCATGCCAGCAGCCATTGATGCCTCTGCTTCCAGAATATACGTATTCCACCCTAGTACTATGCCTTTTTTAACTTAAAGGAAGTCTCGGGACGCTACATTGGTGGCAGCGCAAATCGGACTCGGCTTTGGTGGATTTCCGTCCTAATCAATACCGCTTGTGGCGAACTTTGGCGGTGTGATAGAAGCGC
>MIEF01009387.1:0-86077 GCA_001870725.1 Taenia solium | reverse complement strand
CTCCCATCCATAGCACATGCACTTCTTTCACACCGCCAAAGTTTGCCAGAAGCGGCATGGAGCAGGATAAAATCCATCAAAGTCGGGTCCGCTTTCCGCTGCCACCAATGTAGTGTCCTGAGACTTCCTTTAAGGTAAAAGAAGGCATAGTACTTGGACAGCGTTTATATTCTGGAAACAGAGGGATCGGGGGGCTGTTGGCACGGTTGGGAGGCCGGCCAACCGGCTAGTACAAGATGGCCACCCAAGTGACCGAAACCGGTAGTTCGAACAAACAAAGTATTACACCACCTTCGTCGTTAAGGCCGAAGAGCCGAAATCCACAGATGATGGAATGTGGTGTAGGCTGGAATTGTTGTCTTTTTCCTGAGGAAGACGCGTTGGCAGTCAAAACGTAGTCAGTGGTGTAGGAATAACACCCAGACGTCGAATGTGCATGCAGTCGATCTAAACTTTACTTATGCATCCTGGTAATTTTACTAGATCTTGGGTTTGGTTCTGGTTGGGAACTGGATTACTGAAGGAAGGAATGTATTGTCCTTCTACAACAAACACTGGCCTAAAACTAAAAACCTTGAATAAAAGGTGGCATTTGGAATGTTTTCATGGGATAATGTCTTACGTCTACACCTTGCCACTTTGATCTCACTTCCAGTCACACCCATTCAACTTCTAATCTCCTGGTAGAGGGAATGAGAAAGTATCGCCTGCATACTTAATGTGCATTGAAATACGGATCCTGTAGATAGCTCCGTAACGAACCTCTAAAGTTGGTTAGTTTCCCTTGGTTATAGAATTCCTGTAGATGGAGGGACTAAGGCTATCGCAAGGAGCTTTCCAGATTGTTTCATCCGCGACAGATTCTCTTCTGTTGTCACTTTAAAGTTTAATGCTCCATTTACTTTAATAAGGGGTTAATTTGTCACTGCCTTCTGTTTAGTGTCCCGAGTTGTTCTGAAAATCGTAAAATGTCACAGGAGCACGACAGGAGGTACATTGTCAATGCGGAGTAGAAATAAGAGGCTACTGGCATGGCCATGCCATCGAGTTAAAACTTAAACAAACTACTAAGGCACTACGCATGCATGCGTATAGGGTAAATTGGTCACTTTACCTAAACTGTGACAGAGAGGGTGCCCTTATCCCTTGGAGGAGGAAACGAGATCTGACCTCCCTTGAACCTTGACCACCTTTAAATCCTGGAGGAGAGAGAACACAGAATCTGGTGCATGAGATCTGCGTGGAGGATTTGTGTAGTTTAATAATGTTACAATTTGGGCAGTTGCTCAATAGGCTTAGATTTTCATCACCTCACAAATATGCTGGTTGGTTATGGGTGTGTGTAGACGCCCATGTCACTAAGGTGGTGGCATGTTCATTCGACTGAATGGCTCAATTAGGTAATATCCAATCCACTTTGCAAGCCTAAATGGTGCTTAAAACTTTTGATAAGCTATAAGCAGTTAATGCATCTTACATCAGTACGCAAACCAGTGACATCTTCGTTAACCGCATCCACAGTTGCAACCCCCATGCAGTGAGCTCCAGATCTTCTATCTCAATCATCACTAATTTTGCTACTTTAAGAAAGGATGGAATGTAAAGTTTCATCGAAGTTTGCCTTTCTGATTGCCTAAAATAAAAAGAAGTGTGATAACCATAATTAGCGCGAAATCTAATTCTTCTACTGATGCTTATTTAAGTAGAATCGCAATATTTAAGAAGGCAACCCTGTTTAGGAGTGTTCTTACACCTCGTAAAAAAATATTGATTAAAATAAATCAAAGCAACACGTAGTGAGGCTACTACACTAGTTGGACTAAAGAATTATGCTCAATTGTAGCAAGGCTCCAAGAGGCTTCAGTAACAGCCTGCATTAGTAGGGGCCTGGGGAGACCGCACATCATTAAATTGTCAATTTTAGCTCAAGACCTTATTTTATGTTGTGAATGCATCATTCTTTAATAGTTTTCTGCAATTTATAACTCAAGAGTTGTAGCGAATCTTTAATAAAGGCCAAAGCAGCAGTTCCAGCAATTTACCCTGACATAACACTGGGGTGGGAGCCCCAGGTTCGCTCATTTTATTTTGCAATTTCGAAGCTTAGCTAAGTCATTGTAGAAGGTCTTTCGGCTTACCATTTATTCTTTCTGGTAAGTTTGTTTCCCATTTTTGTATTCTCTTGACACAAATCAATTTATTTTATATGAGGTATGTTTATAACCCATTCTTAGGAAGAAATAGGCCGTTGCATCTGTGATAGTAGTAAGATCAGATGGTTGGACTATTCAAACAACGTTTCGCTCCTCGAAAATGAGAACCAAAACCTTACAAACCAAACCAAACCTTACAAAAGTGTATCACTCAGAATCCGCGGAGACGGGCAACAGGAAGGTCTTCAAGGTAATGTTTCACTCCCATTATCGCCCTAATATAATGGCTTGAAAGGAAGAAAAGATGCATTTTAGTGGGCTGGAAGAAAGTAAGTCTGGTTTTAATCAATTTTTACAATAAAATAGTGGATAATATATGAGCCGCACTAGCTTTAAAATGCAGACCTGCCTTTGGCAGTGCATTTTACTAAGTCCGAAACCAAGGTCAAATAGACTCTCATCTTCACATGCTATCTGGTCTGTGAGTGGTCCTCTTGAAACGGACTACGCTAAGATGGTTGACGAGGACAAGATGACACCTGGGAGACCTAAGACGACAGTAAATATGAGCAATAAAATAAATTGATGATTGTTTGGGTCGTATGCTCATGTATATGGGCTTTCCAGTTCCATTAACTGTCCAACAGTCCTAAACATTTGTTGCTAATTCCTATCTCTCCTAATAATCTTATAACGCTCAAGCGTAATCCGACCACTGCAATGCGATGACAGTGTCATCCGAACCGATGACACCTGGATCCCTGTACTCAACATCAAAGTCTTTCCAATCATCCTCTTAATGACATCTGATAGACCAAATGATATCGGACCAACTTCCTTAATGTAAGTCGAGTTTCGTGTGCTATTTATAGTCTTCGTTCACCTCTCAAATTCTTCAAGTGGTCAAATTTCATTGGCTAGGAGGCCATAACTTTAGTGTTATCCTCCCTGTTTATAACTTCAATTTCTTCGGCTCGCTGCCTTTTAATGTATTTTACTTTGCAGGAGGTAGATGAGTTCCCTTGAAGAAGCAATTATAGACGTAGAGTCTCGAGACTTTCTTGAAGGCAAAAGAAGGCATAATACTAGGGCAAAATACATATATAATCCGTAAAAAAAGGAATTAGAGCTGCTGGCATGACCCATAGGCCAGCCCACCCGGCTAGGAAAATATGGCCACCCAAGTGACCGAAAGCAGCGGCCAGAACAAACAGAGTATTATGTAGTCCCTTGGTACACCTCCCACGTCAGCCATCACAAAGTAATCGGTACTGGAGGGACACCCACGAGCTAATTCTGCCAGTCATCGCAATCGAGCACAACTTAGAAGACGCTCGACCACCGCGTCACTGATAAATCTTGGCAGTTCGGTCAAACTTAGAGTTTCGTCAGATTTGGAAAATACATTCAGAATAAGGAGTTCTTCCGATCAACGGCTTGTCCATAGGGAGACTTTAGAACACCAGTCGCCTTAAGCAGGCGTATTAGGAAAATCTTCACAACGAAATGTTTCCAGTCGGTTCAGGGCTAGTATAACTTCAGTTTTTAAGTTTTTAATAGCTTTCTTGTAGAACAGGGCGATAGGGAGATGCCAAAGGCAAACGTCGTTTTTAGCCTTTCTGTTATGGGATGTCAGAGGGCCTCCCATCCGTAGCGCATGCACTTCTTTCACACCGCTACAGTTTGCCACAAGCGGTATAGATCGGGGCAGAAATCCGTCAAAGTGGGGTCCGCCTTCTGCTGCCACCAATGTAGCGTGCCTAGACTTTCTTTAAGGCAAAAGAAGGCATAATACTAAGGCGATATATATATATGTATATATATATATATATCTTCTGTAAACAGAGGGAACGGTGCTGCTTATATGGCCTGGGGAACAGTCCACCCAGCTAGGAAATTATGTCCACCCAAGAGACCGAGACCGGCAGTCGAAACAAGCAAAGTATTACAATGGAAGTTTACCTTTCTATAGCCAGATGATGGTACGATTTGTGTCACCGCTTAATAAAAAAACGGTATATAAAATAAACGCACTAACGCCGAAGGATTATATCACATTCACGTTACATTAAAGGCCTCACTAAGATCTCTGAACTGGCCATTTTTAGTTTTTTTTTTTGAAGGATTCGCCCAGCTCGATAATTACTCTGTTAAACAGTAATTAGCAACCAGGTTAGGAATCCACAGCAGCTAGAATAGCAAAGTTCACTGAATAGGCCTAGGACTTCTCGAGAGACGAAAAAACGCAAAATACTTGGGCAGAATATGCAATGTAAGCATAGGGGAGGGTTTGAGGCTACTTGTAAGGCCCGGAGGTCAGGCATCCCGACATGGGTACAAAAGCGGAGTCACGGACTTCATTTTTAAGCGTCATCCCCGGACGCTCACCTTGTTCAACCTCCTGGGCCGGCCATTGCATGCCGAATGCGGACTTCACTATCAACCCGCGCGCACCAAATCCTTTTCTTCCGTCGCTACATGATTTACCATTTAGCGATAGGGTTCAGGTTCGAGTTCGCTTTCCACCGTCGCGAGTGTAGAACACCCCAAGACCTCCCTGAATAATGCCTAAATGACGCAAACTTTAAGGCACTATAAATATGGAAAAATTGTGGAATTGGTAAACCAAACTGGCTGCTTCTAGAACATCTTTAGTGACTTCAGAGAGACCCAGAACCAGGGAGTAGGAGAATCAACCAAGGGGTGTAACTTTTGAGGACAGAGCACTCCACAGTTTTCTGCTTTTCATCAGCTTTTTTTGGGAAAATGGCTGAAACGTTACTTATGGATGTGTATCGAGATAAATCATTGGGTGTGAAAGCAAATTCCATGCGTTGTCAACTGTGAAGATAGATACTGTGCCAGTGAGCCCACAAATCACCCATCTGTGACGTCCATGAAGTGCACGGCATGCCACATGTCCCAGATCCTTTGACAAGCCTTTACGCATAATCCGATAAATAAAACTTTATTTTTAATGGCAAAAATTTTATGCTTAATGTATGCATAGTAAAAACTGTGATGATGTAAAATGGTATTTTATGGCTCTAAATACACCATAATATTTTTTTTACCTTTTGTGCAGTGTAATCCTTTTATTGTTTGTTTAACTCTTGGATTTTAGTACGACAAGGGCTTAAGGCTCAACGGCACGACCTCGGGTCAAGCCGAGAGCCTTAACTCTTTCGTACATCACAAATACATCTTCTATCGTACACCTTACGCTCTTCAAACTTCGGAAATGGCTCCAAGAGCCACATTAATGCCAGCGTAAAGCAAAACCGGTCTTAAAGAGCAACTATGCAGACGTCTACTGCTGAATGATAGACGATGGTGGAATGAAAGAATTTGATGTATTGCGGTTGAGAGAATCAGTGAGTAACCCTGACCAGAGGGTTGATAATTCTGTCCCATGTCAATGAGGTGAACACTTGTAGCCCCTTCACCTCCCTACCAGATGAAGTAAACTGAGGTAAATATAACTGGACGGCAGTGAGGAGACTCCACCCTTAATTAAGTGACTCTGCTGTTAGGTCAGTACTCCTACGACTGGTGATGGTCGCACGGGATGGCCAATGCCAGTTCCCCAGCAGGACGGCATTACGAATGCAGCTGAATTCCCAAGAGGGCTAATCGGCGTTGAGGTCAAACATCTTCTCTGTTGCACGCAAATTCAGTGACTGGCATGGATGGTTCGTGAATAATTCTTTAACAGCATCGACTTCGTTGTGATGATCGACACGGAAGCTGACATCCAAAACCAGATAGGACGCAATTGATTGTACTTCAGTTCGCTATTATGGCATTCGAACCATACTGATGGCCTCAGCTCTTCTGTACACCGTGAAATATCTTTCACCATACTACTGTGGCACAGGTCCTGCATTTTCCCCCTCCACCTCTGGCTTCGAACCCTTAGGACGAGCAGACTAACTAGATGAGAACATCTTTTATTGAATAGTAGAGTACAAAAGGTCAAGATTATGGAGTTTCGAGGTATCTTCCTACTCTGAGGCCACTCACGAGGGCTTTACATACTGACCGCTTTTCACCCAAAAGATGCATTTAAACGGACCTCTTTCTCAGTTACTCCCTTTAAATTTCCATAAATTCAATGACTATAAAAGCTGGAAAGTTTTAAATCGCAACAGTTCTTTAAGTGAAGCAATATTCTATCGCAGCAGAGCACAAAAATGTTCTTGCGGATCTTATGGGCTAAATTAAGTGGAAAGATTGCCTGCTACTTGTTCCACCTTTGTCTCAACTAACTCTGGGTCCACAACAATCCCCGCGGGGAAGTGAGTCATTTGCAGAACCGGTACATTAAGAAAATTTATGTGAGATCCAACCTTCTCCGAGGTGTAAATTCGAATGACTACCTATGTGGCAAGCCTACACACCGGGCGCGCCTCCTTCAACAGTGTGGTTTCCTCCACAAGCACAAAAATACTTTCCATGTATACAAAGGCCTCTTTAGTTAATCACCGACTATAATGCCTTTTCAATATTTGTCATTTCCCTCCTTTTGCTTCAAAAGAGGCATGAACACTAAGTTGTGAATGCCTTTCTCCTGAGATAATGCCTTTTTCCCCTCCCTGCGGCTGAGGCGGCACATGCGGGTACATGCTTTTCTACCACCGCTTGCGCCTTTTTGTTGCAGACTAGAATGCTTTTGAAAAAAAGCGCGGGAGCAGTAAAATATCATTGCATTAGGCAGGCGGAAAATGGCCATCTCTTTGGGGGTAATAATGCAGTCTCTACCTCTTTATGCCCTCACATGGGCAGGTGATTCTGCTCCACCAATCCTCGTGGTAGGCAAATGTCGGTCTCTCGCACGGGCAGCTAATGGTTGAGACACTTTACAACTTAGTGGGCTATTGAATTCTGCGAAAGTCAGCAAATGGTAGCTTTTCACTTTTATAGCAGCCATTTGTTAGCCCTTCTAATTCTTCTCTCAATTGGGTCATCACTTTGAGGAAGGCGTTGGAGGTTTGGACTGTAGACAGACCGAAGCAGCTAATTTTTTCCAATTGCCAAACACGTTTAACTTTAAAGATTATCTGTTTCACTCGCTTTTATGCCTTCTATGTGTGGGTGATCAAAGAAGTTGGTGCAATTTCCTCAAGTGAGAATCAATGAAATGGGGAAAGGGAGTTTTCCCAAAAGGGAGTTATCTTCACAATTTATCATCATTTCCCAAAGGGACGCAAGCCTGCGAATTCCAATGCTACAAAAGCTTGTGTCTCCAAAAGCAAGCACCATGGCCCTTCTTCAACTCTTTATGTTGCAGGCTATTTTTAGGTGTGCAAGAGTGTACTAAGTTAATTAATTGAAGAAATGTCATCGAAAGCATATGAAGGATAAGGATAGGCTAGTATCCCTTCCCCATCTGCTCGAGGACAATATTAACCGTATGAGGCTTTGTGTTGTACTTTCCGGAGGGCCCAGACGTCTCTTCTGAACCACTGGTCATGCCATTCATAGCTGATCATAGAGAAGTTTTCTTGCTTACCTTCCAGTTGCATCAAGTAGATGACATCCAGGCTTAGGTGTTTGACTCTTGGGAAGAAATGAGAAGTGGACACGTAAACAGAGCAAGCTTACCCTCGTGGGCTTTTGGTTTGTTTGTTTGCCGTATACTATACAAAAAAATTATGTGGAAAAGTGGCTGCGAAATTGACGATTTGCAAAGCTCAACTACAGCTGTCAATACATTTGGTTAACTTTCACAACTCCCTTATTCCAAACGACGCAGATGTAAGTGTATCATTTAATCAGTCATTTCAAACACTACTAATTGTTAATGATACGACAATTTTCAAACATTTTGATTAGTACATTGTGGTAATTCACCCGTATCAACCATTAAGGGTCTTTCCTACCGCAACACATCTGCCTCTGTGTTAATTACCATCAGATTCAATTAGTTTAAACCATTCCTAGGCCCTGCGCTCTGCATCTGCGCCCTCTCCAAATGGCGTAGCAACAGCTTGAAGTCAACCAAATCTAAGCCTCTTCCTTAAATGGTAACTGACGATAGGTGACGGTTCCAAACAAAGGAAAGAGAGTTTAAGAGCAATATAATATTCCCATTTCTCTGCTTTGTTTCAATGCACTTAATGGGTCCATAAATTGACTATAAATTGTTGGCATGAGCAATAACGAAACTAAGTCAATTTTTTTTTAGTAGTCCGGATTGTTTTAAACCAAATTTCTTTAGGCAAAGCACCCAGCAACCCGGGAGTGTTGCGAATCAGTCCTTATTCCTAATAGTGTTTTGAAAATTAACGTCCATAATAGATTCGTATACCATTCTCTTGTCATGGGAACATTTACTATCGCGTGCCTGATTCACTAAAGGTGAAATCAACCAATTTTCTCCAATATCGAGCTTTTACCTATTAATGATAAAATTCCCATGCAATGAGTTTCATTTTGGCACTTCGGCCTTAACCGTGAGTATTTCGTTGTTTAGGTAAGTGGAAAAACAGGTCTAAGAAGCAAACAATTGATGCCAATCATCCGGCCACTGCCTTGCTCAAATTAGAATTTCGTGGATTCAGTCAAGAGTTTTTTATTCGATCAGGGCCACCTACTTTTTTGGCCTTCTCTACAAGCTATCGAGAATTGGATTTTGTTTCTCATGTTGTCGGAACCTATTGAGTTGATGGTGTTTACACTGAAGATGGTTTCGTTTTGCCCAATTTTATTAGTTAGAATTTTAGCTGGATTTGTTTGCCGTAAATATTTGTAAAAGTATTTGTTTTACTTGCTAACGTGAAGGTTGAAAGATATGGGCGACGCCAAGTGGGTCGTTTCAATTACAATCTAACAGGTAATTGCTCGCACAGTAGTCAGCGAGCTTCGTTATCAGTTTATATAGCGTTAACTGGTAAAATATTACAGCACTGTCTATAGGCTTCATTTTTGCCAATTTTGAATCTTCCTGTACCACTTTGTTCGACAAAAATCTCACGCCCTTCGAGACGTTTACCTTGAAAATCGGGTTATCATTGGGCCTTAAAAACGCTTATAACTGTCATAGAACTTCTTCTACCAGAAAATTATGATGAGGTGTTTTAGAGAGGAGTCAATCGATCCAAAACTATGAGTAGTCGGATAGTGGGTGCAGCCGACGCCCAAAATGAGTGAAGTGATGGCTGTTGTAGTGGCCCACTATTTGAGGGGGGAAAGGGAGGGGTAGTCTTTACCTTACATAAATAAGACAAGCAAATGACGCAGTATGCATGAGTCAATAGCCTCCAGATAATTGCAGCCTTAGTCATCAAATCCCATTCATCGTTGTTACGACAATGTGCCAATCTCCATCCAGGAGAATCGCGCGTTGTATTACCCTTAAGTAACTTATCCCTTTTAACCAGTCTACCTGAAAGCATACTCACTAGAATGCATGCTAATTTACAAAGACGTCCGTACTATAGGGAGCTTTCATTGAACCCACAAGACGAAGCACCGCACAGGAGTCAGATGGAAGGCCAGAATAATCAGCCGATCGTTAATAACTTTGTGTCCTAGGCGTTAACTTGACCAATTGTGCAAAGTATACCTCACGAATATGCGCCAGGTATGAGTCAGCCACATCACCAAAGGATGTGAATGAAAGCCTGCCTGAGTGGCTTTGGCTCCAAGTCCAAGTGACATATGGAACAAAGGCATGAGATGCTAAGGGTGTAAACAATTAGCGCATCTATTCACACAGGATATATGGATAGAATTATCCTGAGATAAGCACAAATTTAGGTAGCACTGACGGAAGACGTCTAATTTGGGTCACTGATTCGGGTCAAATTGGAATAGGGGAGTTACCGCGGGGCGCTGCACGCAGTATTGGGTGCCAAATGGTAATGCTTATGACGCATATCGTTGTATTGTCTCGCTATCGAAGGGGCAGGCAACAGTGGTAGGGAACAGCGGTGAAGTTTCTTATGAAGTTACTCGCGCTTGTGAACTTCAAACACAGTAGGATGGAATGTCAAAGTGTCAGTGATGGTGCTAGTCAAAAAACAGTTTTCAGATCACAATACAGCAGTAATTTCCGTAAATTCTTGGCCACCGAATTACGCTTGACCGACATTTATTCCAGTGTGGTAGGGGAATTAACAGGAGGAGAGTCGGAATGGAGGAAGTGTGTGCCCTTTTTAAAACAGTTTTTGACTTTTAAACACCCGAAGTTAGTTTAACAAGGGAAGGCAGGATTTTCTTGGATCATGCTATGAACCTAACTTTATTCCTAGAATCAAAAGTGGCTTCAAAGCAATGGAAGCATGCAATGTCATCACCGATGACGAGGTAATTCGGGCTGTGCTCAAATGTTCTTTTTTTCTGGTGATTTAACTGCAAAAGCCCCAGTCTGACGTGCCTCGCAGGCGCATCAGAGCAGGTTGAATGCAGCATGATGACCAACCGAAGAGTAAACTTGGGCACGGCAGCATTTTATTTGATCTCGACTCCACCGAGCCTGAGTGTGTGAGGTCCTAAGAGTCAGCGCTTTCATTTTGTCGGTGAGATGCGTGCGCAAAGGGGAATTACAAATGCCCAAGCTATCTGGCGCCAGTCAGCCGATTTATCATCTGAAGTTACGCAATTTTCAGCCTGCGCTGCAGTTGAAATACCAAAATTTGAATAGCACTATTCAACTTTACATGACATTGGCTGTTTGTATCAAGCAAGTATTTTTAGTTATGACAATAAGGAGTTCCTTTTTTTAGTTTTGATGTACTTTGTTCCAGCCTTCACTCAAGCTATTTTTATAGTGAAGCTCGGTTTTTTCTAGTTACTCTGTGGAGGACCTTTGCTTTCCAATGATTCCCTTCGAAAGTTACCGATATCGTAACACATCTGCATGATGGTACGGCCAGATAGCGAGATCAGATCACCTACAAAGATATCATCAAAGGGATACGACGTTTCCTGATGCATTTTACACCCCCTTACAATCTTGATGGAAGGCGCAAAAGAATGGCGGAACCTATTTTTGGATTCCATTGCTACATTGTGCGGCTTCGCAGAAAAAACATTCCGGCATGGTGAACGTCATGCATCGGACTGCTTCGATGAACCTTGTGACCAACTAAATATACTTTTCGCTAAGGCCGCCTAAACCTTCGACAGCGATTAGGGCTAAAACGAGTTTGAACAAGCTTGAGTGGCTCCACACACAAAGACAAGGCTGAATTACTAAGAAAGGCTAGTAAGAAGGACTCTATTTTGCATCAAGAAGGCGAGGAAATGGCAATTTAGAGACGAGAAACCAGCACGCCATGGGAATCAAAGTATTCTTCTGTGGTGGTGAATTGGGATTGGTGATAATCCTCGTGGTCTGGAAAGGCGTAAAAAAACGGCAGAGCTGTGTTTGCAGTGGGACTGGCAGTGGTGTTGGTGGTGGAGACGGTAGTGTTAGTGGTGTTATTGATGTTGTCACGTTGGAAACAGGAGAGTTTTAGCGAGGGTGAATCCATACCTTCCTGACCTAGCATTTTAAAAGCACCATAAGTGTAGTCCGGAGAGGGTAGAGGGGGCGGCGACATCCTTACATGAAGAATTGACTTTCTGTTTGCTGATTTTTGAGAGTCTCTTTGTGAGGAATACAGTGGCACAAGACTATCGACACCGTATTCCGTGGCTTCTGAGGTGTAGTGCCTACTTGTTTGCAAGTCAGTTGTATCTGCTTGCGCATCGGTTGCATCCGCTTTCTTTTCTTGGCAGCATACTGTAGATTCGAACAGGATCTTGGCCAACAAGACTATCTGAACTAGGACATCACCTGTCAGCAGAACAATTTCACACAAGATCCAAACATTGGTCCCTTTCCCATCATTCTGTACCCAAGATAGTCGATGCAGATTGGTTTGGGCATTTACCGGGAGCCAGCTCACGAACTCCACAAGACTAATGAGTGCAATACATTTACTTTCCCAAATGAGATCTCGCCTGTTTCTATCATCAGACTTTTCTGAGTTCTCGGCGGGAACGTGGCAGATACAGTGAAGATGGTGTTGAGGTTTTTGGCCGATCTTGACCAGTCTGCATGACATGGTAAGGAGGAGGACGAGGAAACACAAAGCTGGTGACATGAATGCTAGAAAGCTTAGTGTATACTCATAGGCTGGCGATCCAAGCAAATAGGTGACACACCATTCGAGAGGATCTTCTCCAATCTCGATCCTGTAATTTCCTATTTGTGGTGCAGTTAACAGGGTAGAAAATATAACAATGCACATTATGCAGAGAATGGAGTGACCGTAGGTCTTGCGAAAGCTCTGTTGTTCCGACTGAGTGGTGGTTAGTGAGTAACCCGTGCAGAATAATTGACAAGTCTTGTCAGACAACATTTTCAACACTGAAGTGATACACTTGCAGGATCTAAGGCTGGTGTGAATGGGATTGAGATGTGGAGAAAGTGTACACTTTGAATTAATGGATCGGGTGAGTCTAGCCAACGCGAAGACCTGGAACACAAGAAGGAAAAAGAGCAGCCATGTGGCAGCTAAGCGAAAGGACTGCTGGGTCATAATAAGAGTGGGTATTCTAGCTGACACCCTTCGACCTGCGTCGGTGTTTGAAGAGATCTGCATGAAACGAGGAAGCGCCATGATCCACAGAAGAGCAGCAGCCATCAACTTGAGAAGGCAGAAGGCAATAAGATAGGGTCCATTCAAACAGTAGTCACGAATGCAGTCACGTAGAATTGCAACCGAATTGCAGATCGCAAGGAAGGAGGAAACAGGGGGTAGTACAAGTAGTCCGTATTGAAGGGTGTACCTCAGTCTCTCCGTAGTGATATCATCTGTCGGTGCTAGTATGTAAGTGTCTTCAACGAGGTGGGCATTTTCTGCGAAGCACCAATACTTCCCCACCGGTAGCTGCGTCATCGCGAGTTTGTGGAGCACGACCAAGCTAGCACTAGGTGTTAGAATTCTCTGCTTGCTGATTGGTTCTCGACCCGGTGGAGTGAAGTTGAATACACGCAACCTAACCAATGAAAAACCTTATAAACCGAATTGTGACTAATGCAACATAATTACGGCAATTACATAGAAATATCAGCCATTTGCATCTCATTTTGTGGGCATTAATAGCCGGCTTCTGTTTCGTTTGTTGCTTGTTGGTGGTTGCGGGTGGATAATGATGATTTAAATGTCTAGTGAATAGTCTTTAGTATTTTCCAAGAAAACTCAGGTGCTGCATCCTTGCTTCATATCTTAACATTTTTTTTGTTTAGATGGGTACTACTGTGTGATAAGGAAGTTAAAATCGCTTGGAAAAAGACCTACAGGGCTTTGATGGCTTTGGTAGTGCCAGAAACCTGTTAGGCTCCATTCAACAAATATAGGTAAAAAAGAATGAATCGGTATTACTATTAATCGATCTAAATTCTAAGCGAGTAGAATTTCACTTTCTTTAAATAAAAAACCTTTGTCTTGTTAAGGAGTAGCTAAACAAGTTTGTATCAAATGGTAGATCTGCGAGGATGTACTGCGATATTTTCCTCCTAAAAAAACCTTTGGTCTTTCCCCGCAGTCGAAGGCCGTACAGAAGGGCTGCGAGGCTACTGGCATGGACCGGAGGTCATGCTACCGAGTGGAAGGATCAATGGTTCAGCCTGAAGTGCCTGTGTAAATGGAACTGAGAACAAACAAGCCGAGAATGAACTACCTTGCCCCTTTCTCATTTTGAACATCGCCTTGGTTAATAGTCCACGCCAGCTATCAAAGCAAAGACAGTTTTGTGAGAATAACACCCTTATGTAACCGCACCGGTCATCAAGGTCACCTGCAACTGGGAAGGTACCTGACTACAGCGTCCTTGTTCCTTCTTGACAAGTCTACTAGGTCTGGAGCTCCATCCTGTTTGAGATCAGCATTGAGAAAAGGGGACTGTGTTAACAGTTGCAGCAGTCCATCTCTAGTCAAACGACCGCTAGAATAAAAACCGAGCCATTTAACAAAGGCCAGGGTTCGAAAGAGTCTCGTGGAAACAATATTTCACGTCTATTCCTCCTCCCCGTTTTGTTTCTGCTTCAATGGTGCTCAGCCAACTAGAAGTTGTTAGAAGGAGGCGATCTTCTGTATTTGCTCAATAGACATTTTAGAGCAGGTAAAATAGACTCATTCGTAACGAACGTATCCAGCTGGTTCATGACCATGATCAGTGTTGCTTCATTTGTCAAGAGTATTCCTCTGGGACATGGATTTAGGGAAGTTGCCGATAACCACGTCATATTGAACGCAGTTCTTAAGGACCGTCACTGATCCTCCCATCTGCATTCAGAAGTGTAAATCAGTGTGGTTGGCCTTTAGAATCGGGTTTGCTATTCACTGCTACAAGTGTTGCGTCCCAAATCAGGGAGGTCTCACAGACTACTGCCATAGCTTAAAGACCCTGCTACCAAGCGGAAGTACAATGGCGGAGCCTCCAGTCAAGCGTAATTAAAAGGGAGAAGGTTAAACAGCCACTTTTTGTGGCAAAACATTTTTAAAAAATTCTTAGAATATTTTTTTTGGAAGGACAACGATTTGTCCATAACATGTGAAGCCCCCTCATTGATACTACTTGGCGTCAACCTTTACAGCATGTTCTTGTAATAGATGAAACTTCTAAAACTGCAGTGTTTGTTTGTGTTAGACTTAACACCAAAAATAACTCAAACACCGAAAAAGTGAACCCGGACATGAAAGTGAAGCCTAAATGAACAAAAAAGTTCCTTCCTTTGGTGGTGTGTGCAGAATTAATACCCTACCCTGAAGCGCTTCTAAACGCCCACCTCTTGGAGGATTCCAGAAGTGCTAATTCAAAAGAGTAGATACAATTAAGAGGAGGTTAACTCAACAGAAATTGCAAAAATGGCCGAATAAACTAAAAATTTGAAGGGAAGGGTTACAAAAAAGACGTCACCAAGAATTTCTTTTTTTGTGTGAGATATTATCATTTGCATTGAGATTCGGGTATTTTGAATAGTTCATTGTTTTTGACCACCATTGTGTGAAAAATTGATGATAGTTTTTTAAGTCGGGATTTGTGGGATTTCGTCTTTTGGACACCGTCTTATGGACTGATTTCATGTCATAATGGAGTAGAAACAGTCGGGCAATAGTTATCAAGAGACGTGGACACATCTTCCTTGATGAGGGGGTCCTTGAAGGGGGGCATAACTTTTTTTTGAAATTGTCAGCAGCAATTCCATTGCCCTGACATAAGCCAGACCTTTCGACTAGTAACGACGTCGCCCACGCCTCCGCTTTGTGAGCACCACATGAAGAGGATGCCGTATCTGCTCATTTACACGATACAAATTATAGTTCCTTAATCCCTTATACCAGCTAGTTGTTATGCTCCCATCCGTAATTTTAAGCCTCAAGCTGCTAGAAAAGGGAGCTCTTTGAATAATAAAAATTTGACATGAAGGGCTGGACCATGCTCTAATGAGGAATGAGCATGGGAAAAATTTTGTCTCATAACCGCCAAACACGTTAGCCATTTATGAAGAGGCTCTTTGAATAATAAAAGTCTGCCATGATAGTCTAGGCTGCTGTGCATTGGGATTGGATGATGAGGAAATTGTGCCCCAAAGCCGCCATCCACACATGCCACCTTAACTAGATGTGTAAGTGTTTGAGAAATTCACAGCGAAAAATGGAATTTCGGTCTGATGTTTGTGCTTACGCTTTTGACTATTTAGCCACTCGGATCCATCCGAACTCGTAGACTGGCATTATCATTCGTGCTGTGGCAAATTCCAGTGTATGATGTGCTGTGGAAGGATTTGTCTGGAGAAAAATAATCCAATGAACGAGTTGTTCGCTAAGTCGACGTGATGTGCAAGACGGTGCCCAGCCATAGTCGAGTAGGGCTGGTGCGCTGTCCTATGAAACGTTCATCATGCTGGATGGTTGGTTTAACCCAATAGAGTGCATTGCTTGCATTATTCGCTTTAACACTTTGTTTCAGTTTTCCAGACACTTAAGTCTCCGCCACTGTGCTTTTGATGGGTATCTTAGCCTCATAGTCATATAAGTAATCCCCTAGCCCTTCCCTACGTCAACAATACCCTTTTGTCCTGGTACTTCTGAATTCAAATGTTAAGCTTTAACGTGATGGAAGTATGATATGTGCTGCGGATGGGAGAATCGGTAAAGTCCACTTTCGGTACCTTTTCTAGTTCCCTCTTCCACAGCCATGCCATTAACATCTAAGCGACACTAGCCATTAACTATTCGGAATAGTTCGTTACGGAGCTGTCTACAGCATTTCTATGAAGATGTCTAGGAAGTGAACACGCAAAACCTCGTCCGCCTCTTTACTAGCTGAAAAGAACCCAGATCGAAACGATTAAGAGAAACGGACGCGAAACCACTACTGATGGCCATTCGTGGTATCCAGCACACTCTCCCTTCCCATTGCAGTCCTCAGACAAGGCGGTATTCCAGATGAATCAGAATTGCCCAGAGGGATCATCGATATTGAGATAAAATACCTTCTCAGTTGCATGCAAATTCATTGACTTGCATAGCTGGTTCATGGGTGGCTCTTTTAGAGCACTGACTACCTCATGATGGCGGATGCAGGATGTCGACCAAGGAGAGCCCGGGAGGGGCTAATTAATACCTTGATTACTTATTTAACTCTGCTTTATGGTTAAACCGCGAGATGTGGCCTCTGAGCCATGCCTGTAGCTACCTCCGACCATTAGAACGTCTGTAACACTCTCCGAATTAAGTACCATGTCCTCCTTCGACTCCAAGAAAGACTCGAGGCACTGCCATAGCACCAAATATCACCTTAAATAGCAACTTTTTTGTCCACCTGAATAAAATCCCCTGGAGCACTCTCTATTGTGTTAAATTTTTTAGATTAACATTTAGCCGCCTTGTTTTCCCTGAAATTTAAAAAAAAAATTACGGAAATATTCAATTGCACATAAACATTGGAAAGGTAAAGGTCAAAGGGTCCAAATTAATGCAAGACAAACAGCATTCATTAATTCCGATCCGCCGTTGACGGCGAGGTAGTCCGTTAATCTCACCCGTGTAAATGCCACGTCGCCCTTATATTTGCCTCCCTGAGGCGTGTGTGTGTGTGTGTGAGGGCGAGTTAAGAGCTTTATGGAACTTGAAAAAGATAATTAAATTTTAAAATCATCTGTTTTAAAATTGTTAATAATAATAACAACAACCAAGTTCTTGGCGCGCCTTAAGGACCCAGCTTTATTCCTCTGCACAATATTCGTCAAAAAAAGACACTCAACATTTCTGAGTGTTGATGAGGAAGGAGGTGTGCAAATATTTTACTAATTTGTAACATTTTATACCCAAAATCTGCTTATTGAATCCAGATAAACAGATTGATTCACACTACTGCTTTAGTCCTACAGTCTCAGCGATGTTATCCAGTGGATCCATCACGTCGAATTACCTAGTGAATGCGTTTCCATCTGAATATGGAAGATTGCTTCTTTGGATGTTTCGTGGAGTAGATTTCTGGATCCCACATTGTGAACGTAGCATTAAAGGGGTGGGCACAACTTTGCACATTTCTTTGGCTCTTATTATAGTGAAACAAGCCTTCTCTGAAGCTATAAACAGGCATAGCAGTCCGGCTGAGAGGCAATCGGCGTGGTTCAGAGGTAGTGCTACCAAGTAAGATGCAATCTAAGGAGGCTTGAGTGCTCGCATAATCAATCGCAGGGTTAACAACACAGTTAAAGTATCACGCAGTCCCATTATTCATTTAAGGTGGGTTCCCTAAGCTTCCTTCGGTCAAATTCTAACATTGGACATCACAAAAGAGTTAGTGATTCAGAGAAGGACATCAACGCACAAAATGTGTTAGTCAACGAAGTCGCGTAAAGCTCAGGCGACCTTTTCCATCACAACGTCACGGGATTTGTAGTGACCAACTCGCCTATTGGAAAATTACTGGTCTGAAAGTCGGCTCATTTAGTAAAGCGTAGGATGGGGTCTCGTATCTTTTCATCCTCTCCATTTTGTTCTCACTTCAAAGCTAGTAAAGGTGGAGTTACCACGCGTTTGATCGGATACCATAGGCAGACCCGTAACAAAACTGTCTAGATGATTCAGGGCTACAGCTGGTCGGTGTTAGCATCCCCTAGAAACACAGGGCTCAGATAGTTGCTGGAGGTGAATGTCTTTCTAGGCCCTACTATTGGAAGGTTATCACCGACTCTTCCATCGTTCTATTCTCAAAGAATGTACTACTAAAGTTGTTACCCATTGCGATGAGGCAATTTCCACTAACAAATCATTTCACTTGTCTTTGTAATGACAAATTTTGACTCTTTTGAGTCAATAGCCCCTGGTATGATTCATTAACAAAATGCTAAATCATCAGATCAGTTAAATCTTGCTCCCAGTTGCAGATAGGTTATCCCATTCTGTAGAACTCCTTTACTAGGTGAGGAGTGTGTTCCCGTTGATGTAATATTTCACATCACTACATTTGGTGTGATTCAGATGCAATTTGGAGGGAAAAGAAAAAAAAGGCAAGAAGGAATACCATACTCGCCTCCTCCATTGAAAGCCATTGTTAATTTCATTTACTTGTCCAAATACTGCCTCCATGTAGGTGGTCGAGAGTGCTAGAATGGATGATGGACTAAAGCTCTGTCTTCAGGATTTCATTTTTTTGCTCCCTTGTACCTTCTATTTTTAGTCTCTTCAACTCCGTGATGATGGTTTTTGTAAAAGTATGCAATATTTAGGTAATATTTCATACGCCCTGCTTTCGGTTATTATTCCACTAAGCAAAGAGCAATCACTTCTCTTAAAATTAATGTTCTTGGGTAATTTAGATACCCAAATTTCTCCCTATTTTACGAAAGAATTTCTGAGACTCTTTTTTTCCAAAACTCATTATTTTTATGACTCCTTTTAGACAGTCAGGCTTAATGTAGAACTTAATTCATGGACGTTACAGCCTTTTAGAAGCCATTAAAACCCAGCCGTGATGTCCATTTCGTGGGACGAGTTTACACTCCATGCAGGATTTCACTCCGCGACTACTCTGATTCTCACCTTTCATTACTTTCCTGTGTATCACTAAACATTTTATTGCTCTGGGTGGATTTATTTAACCTACTTAAGAAATTGTGGTAATGGATACCGTAGACATCCCACTTATTGATGCTTTAGTGGGGCTTAAAATTTTAAAAAGGCTCGTACAGTAGGCACCCTTTTATTTTCAGCAAATCTTGAGGTCCATCTGGAGTGGATCACATCCATCCGCTCAGCGTGTCACTGGCCTCACCACCAGGCCTTGACGGCTAATGATGGGCGGACAGCCCTCTTCACCCCGTCACCAAAATTGTGCACTTCTTTAGCCACTTTTTACAAAGGGATGCAGTTACCGAAGGAAGTTATCAAAGCGTAACCACTGCAAGCAATGCTATATTATACACTTGGGGCTTGACTTCGTTACTGATCTATTTATATGCACTTTCTGTTGCTTGAGGCGCTCCGCCTCCCGCTAGGCTTTAAGATTCGGATCAGTAGTTTTAAAGTTTGATAAACAAAAGTTGAAAAAAATACAATAAGCATGGTACTGTCGAAGCTTCTGCTCATAGTCTTACACTCACCACTCTATTGAAGAGGACTTCAAATGGCATACAGTCTGGATGATTAGCTTGGCCCGCTGGAACCATTTTGGAAGGAGCGGACGTCATCGGCTCCCCAAAGAGAAAAAACGCGCCTCGAACACGCTTACCCGCAATAAGTGTGTCCCTTAATTTATCACTACCCATCTTAGGCATGTCCTCGTCCCACTCGTCGCCTCATTTTGGGGGTATGGAGGCCGAGGGGGGGTGGGAGGAGGAGAGAGTGAAACACCGGGGTCATTACAGCCATCAAGCCCTTGTCCCATGTCCTAGTAAATTCATTGCGTCCCGTGATGACGGTTTTCTATGCTGGGTTGACTCAATGACTGCATTTTTGAGTACTATCTGTGAATAACTATAATAAAGCTTTTGTAAGCAAGCGCACAGACTCTTGGGTAAATATGAGTGGATTATACTAACTCACTTAGACGACCTCTTCTGGTGGATAATTTAATTGCCCCAAAGGACTCTCTTCACGCCTCATTCTCATATTCCCCTTATAACACTACTACTTGGCTCAAACCTGATTTGCCTTTGGAAGGAGGGACATTTTGGTCCTCCGAGCACTTGATTTCGCATTTAAAAGGCTGCTTCTCAAGGTTAATATGCAGATATGAATTGTAGTGCCTTGAGTCTTCTCTGGAGCAATTTGAAGTCGCATAGCGTAGCACTTCAAGACTTACCAGAAGAAAAACAGGACATAATGCTCGCATAGATGTGTTTTCGATGTAGAGAAGGGATTGGAGGAGAAGGTGCTACTGGTATGGCTCGGGGGTTAGCCCATCCGGCAAGGTATAAACGACAATCGACAAACGTAGGGGAAAACTGAGGCTATCTGCATGACCCAGAGGTCAAGCTACCAAGCAAAGGTACAAATGGCGGAGACTCAATTGCCCGCAGAATAAAACGCAGAGTTAAATAGTCTAGTAGATCCTACTGCTAAAAGAAACCTACACCTTGATCCATAAACTCTCCTTGTCGTGCCAATTTTTTAAGCCAAAAAGTGTGGTAGGTGGTTAAACACTCCGTTTAATGGAGGTTGCTCTGGTGTGGGTAATTTTTTTGCTCTAGAATGAATAAAATGTGTGCCGTTTATTACGTGTGTGAGTTGCTGCCTTAAAGTTGGTGCATAAAATGGTCGTGAAGGCGTGATTCCTCCCTAAAGATCTTGCATGCCCCCATAGCTCCTCCCCTCCACCTGCCATAAAGATTCCACGCAAGGCGTGAGCTTTATAATGGCCATTTCAACTTCTGCCTTTGTGGTTGACTCGTGCAAAATCGGTGAGCGAGAAATTAGGTAGCGTGCATTTGTGAAAAAAAGATGTGCTTTCAGAGAGCGATGAAGTAATTTTAGACTTTATGGCAGATAACAAGAAGCCGCGTAATTTTACTTTACTCAAAACGATTTTACAGATGCTTGAGAGCCGACAAAAGCAATCCTCCAGTTTTTACTCCATGTAAAGTTTAGTTTCCTTACTGAACAAGTATTTTCGATGACCCAGTTGCTTGTTTAACTCTGGGTTTTAGTAAGGGACCACTCGGTGCCCTTTGGGCTACGCCACTAGCCTCAAGCCCTTCTGTTGGTCTTCTTTCCCCTTCGAAGACGTCTCAGGGATTTGGACCTATAACAGAAGATAAGTTTTTTAGCCTTACATGAGATCAAGACCACAATAAAAGACATCAAAGGTGAGTAAGTTTTGCAAGAAGAAGTCCAATTGAAGACACGTTCAGACGCTAGTGAGGCCGAAATGACGTAGCGGAAATTTAGAGACGGTCAATTACCAAACGCGAATACTCAATGCGGGGATAATGAAGAGATTACAAAGCAAAATTAAAGGATGTAACATAAACTCGATTTGGCACAACGAATGAATTCTGCAATCTGGACTTAATATCACCCACTGAGTCTGTGGTCTCTTCGGGAACTTCAGAAATTCATGGATGGTGAATAGATCTTTAAGTTGAATTCTATGAACAGCTACTCCAACTATAAATACAATTGATGCTTTGATAGCCAAGTTTTTAACCCATATAACATTGCTGTTAGAGAGTATCATGTTTAGAGCCTGTTTAGAGAGTGTCAGTTCCTTTTGGTGGTAAATTTGTGAAAAAAAAACACCTTCACGACATGACCTGACAATCATGTAAGGTACTTAAGAAAGTACCCTCTACTATGACGAGCACGTAGCAGTAAGTGAGTACAGGTAACTAGTAAGCCGGTTCTGGAATGGGTCGATTGTTTCCATTTCTTTTAAAAAATCCCTTCTGACGCAATACCTATTTTCTTAAGGCAAAATTTTTAACTGTCTAGCAAAATTACCTCAAGGTAAACCCCCTTTTAATTTAGTACTGCCTAAATGTTTAAATAAGTGTTAGTGACATAAGAGATTGTGTGTAACGAATGACCGTAAAATATTTGCATCCTAATAATGGAGCAGGTGCTTCTATCATCTTTGTATTTTACTCGTACTGACTCTAAGTCCGACACATCAACTTGGCTCCACTCCCGAAATCGCGTTTCTAAGATCGCATACTATTTGCGGCCTTAACAGGGAATTCAGAAAAATAATAAACTGCCAATTATGCCCAAAAAAACTTAAGATCTAAGTAGAACAATTATGTTGTTTAAATGTACTCGATAATTGAGAGGCGGGGGACAATTTCAGCCTGGTTGCAGATGCTTGTGGGTCCTCGCATAAGTACTTCACTCTCATATTTCCCTGCCTATATCACAATGTGTCTCGTAACACCCAGCCTTCTAATGGTAGAGGTGGAAGAAGAGAAGAGGAGCAAAGGGAAGATTCTTTTCACTAGTGGCAGCCTTTGCAGATCTGCCTCACTTCAAAGAAGGCATGAACTTTAAGACTGGATGAAAACCTTTAGGTTTAATATCCATTTATATCCTCAGCGGCAGAGAGTCGCGCTAATCCTCCGCGCTCTTCCGCAAGAGCTATTTCTGGCAGCGATTAATGCAGGAGTCACTGCTGATCCCAACATGGATCATTGCTGCGAGACGCTGCCCCTCCAAACAGGGTGACCAACTGGGTGGCGGTTTAGTTTCGAGCAAGAGTTCGACCACCAACCATCGCAGCGAAGCTCCACGCCGTGAAGACCAACGATCTTAATCAGTTAGTCAAAGCTGCGACCAAGAGGCGTCACTGACGTCCCAGGTGTCCAACCGCCGGCCAAACTCAACACGTCCTTGTTGAACTCCGCCGCGCCGTGCCCAAAGAGCAGGAGAATCCTGCCTAACCCCAAATGGTTCTTGTCCATTTTTACAAGTACCCGGTAAGCTAGAAGGATATCCCTTCCGAATTCTTAAATTAAATGCAACCAAGGCTATAGTGAATCCCCAAGCTTTTCCAAATCTGCGCTACAAGTTTTGCACAGGCCCTTCCTCTATAAAACTGCTCCCAGCAGAAGGAAGATGATGGTAAAAGGGGAGACGTCGTTGAAAATCTCAAAGTGGATGGAAACTTGGACGGTACAATTTATTATACGTCCAGAATCAATTTTGGTAGTGCCAATCGGCGCTGATTTTCACAGAAGGTACCTTTACAATCTAGCAGTACAAAGAAACAAACTCAGTCGTTTCTAACCCAGATAAGTGTGCAGACGAAATCTGCAGTGCTCACCTCGTGGCTGCAATATTGCAGTTAACAACTTGGATGAGCTTTGCGCACAATTAACGCACATCGACGACAGTGAAAGGAAGGAACTGCACTCACTGCTGAGTAAGTATTCAAATGCAACGATAAAGAAAAGTGATGGTAGCCTACGGCTGTGTATTGACTACAGGAAGATAAACGCCGTAACTAAGATGGATGCTTTCCCCTTACCTCATATTAATGACTCAATGGATTACCTGCACACTCAAAGTGGTTTTCCACACTGAACTTAAAATTCGGATACTGGCAAGCAGAGGTAGCGGGGATAGACAGAGAGAAGACGGCTTTTAGTAGTGCCAAACGGGCTGTACGGATTTCAGACAATGCCGTTTGGAATCTGTAACGCCGTAGCTACCTTCCAGCGCCTGATGCAGACACCACTAATGGAGCTTTTTTAAAGTCACTGCATAAACTACCTCGATGACATTCTTGTCTTCAGTAAAGACATGCGTGAGCAAAATGCCAATCTTAAACTAGTACTGGATCGTCTCCGGGGTGCAGGACTGACCTCGAATTCAAAGTGTCACTTCCTTCAACGTTCGGTTACTTTTCTGGGACATACAGTCTTGTCAGATGGGACAGCGGTCACCGAAGATCGTACAAAACAAGTGAGAACTTGGCCAACCTTAGCCAATCAGACAAAACTCCGCAATTTTCTCGGTTTAGCCAACTATGCCAAGATTGTCAAACCTCTGCACAAACTAATCGAGTAACGGGCGAATAAGAGTTTCAAGTGGGAGTTCAAACATGACGAGGCCTTTAAGGATCTACAGCGAATGCTTTGCTCCGCCCCGATTTGGCCTTACCGAATTTCGAGAACAATGCACCTCCCTCTGTACTAGACAAGGCTGCTAGCGCCGTAGCTGTGGACTGTGTACTTTCCCAACGGGACAATGGGACCGTCATCGCATACACCAGTACCAGACTCAACAAAAAATGAGACATAAAAGTGCAACGAAGCCTGAACGGTTCACCACCTTTGCAATGGTTCAACACTTTAAACACTACCTGATGGCGAAACGGATCATAGTGAGAATGGACCACCAAGCGCTAACCTCGTTAAGAACAATGAAGGCTATTGACCTTTTTAGTTGCAAGCTGCTATGGAGAACGGCAGCAGTATGCCTTTATACTGCAGTACAGAAAAAGAAATAAGCATAGAAACGCGGATACATTGCCCTGCAGATCTCTCTTAGCAGAAAAGTTACGCTATTTTTGGGGCGAGTTTACTAGACACCAGTGGAGAAACACGCAAAGTACTGCTCCCGATACGGCTCTGTTATACAAGAGGTTTTGGGCATCCTCGCAAGGCATCCAGACGGATATGGCGACATTGGTCCAAACTCTTCCTAAAGGATGAGGTTTTATGGTGTCATGAAGACGCCACGTCTCCCAAGAGCCTGGTTGTTCCAAGTTCTTTGATACGAACGGTCCTTCAGTAGTTACACGAGCAATTGGTGCATGTAGGCGAGAGAAAGATGGTGGAGGCCTCGAGCAAATGGTATTGGTGGCCCTTTCTTACTTTGGACGTGCTAGACTTCTGCCGAACCCGCATCACCTGCAGCAGTTTCAAGAAGCCTCACTCCACAGCAGTTGCACCCCTGCAAACCCATGCCTACGGGGCTCCCGGGCGAAAAAGTGGGAATAGACATCATGGGCCCTCTGTCACTTACCTAAAGGGGAAACTGCTATATCCTTCTTATGGTTGACTACTTCACGAAAGTAGCCGAAGCAGAACCCACGAAGTCTCAAGACGCCGAAACAGTCGCGTCAACCTTCTTTAATCGTTGGATCCGTCAACAGGGAGTGCCCGAATCAGTCCATAGCGATCACGGCCCTGACATCGAAAGCCAACACCTCATTGAACTATGCAAGACTTTCGGAATCTCAAAGACCTGCAAGGCATCAGGGTACCCACAGGGTGACGGACAAGTGGAAAGAACAAATCGCACCCCGATAGGACTGCTGAAGGCTTTTACTAAAGAGGCACAGCCTGAAGATTGGGATTTAAGCCTAGGACGCGCCCTTTCCGAGTATAGAGCCATAGTCCACGCATTAACGAGTGTTTCATCGTTCAAGATGCTCACAGGTCGCGAAATGAGACTTCCCTCCGATATCTTCTTACTGAGCAAGGAAGCGGCAACGGATAATGCCCCTGAATACTTAATACATCTGAGAGAAGGGATAAGAAAGGCGTTCATTACTGCCCGGTAACACTTACAAACGTCTTATAGTAAACAAGAGAAATACTATGGCAAGCACTGTCGACCCAACACCTACCATCCTTAGAGCAAAGATCTCTTCCGTGAATTGAGGGTTCTCTCCCCCACGAACTACTTCGCCCGGAATGCAAAACTTCGTACTCAGCCAGTAACAGTCCACCGTAATAGGATTCGACCTTACAAAGGTGCCCCGCCGGTCGGTTACAAGGAAGAAGCTTGCGTAATTGTAGTAGAAAAAGGCCGCTTGACGGCATAACTAAAGGCGCTGGCACTCAAAAAAAGAGGAGGCCGTGTAGTAATTGTGATGCTTAGATGTACTCGGTGGGTGAGAGGAGGGGGCAATTTCAACTTGGTTGCGGATGCTCGTGGTTTCTCTCAAAGGTCTGAGGCTTCCCCGTCACAAATGCGTCACTTTCATATGTTCCCGGCCTACATCATAAGAAATTCGTCTCGCAACACCCAGCCTTCTAATAGCAGGGGTGAAAGAAGGGAAGAGGAGGAAAGGGCTAATTCGTCTACACTAAGGATGGGGTCAGTTTTTACCAAACTAGACTGGTTTGGCACCAGTTATTTCAGAAGGTTATCCTTCATTGACCGCACTTTTGATAGTAGAGCAATTACTAAATATTTTAATGTGAATTGTGATACAATAATTGGTTATAATGCGCATGTTTTCGTCGCTAAGTTTAATGACGATTGAAGGTCAAAAAGTAGCGGCCTTAGCCTCCGTTTCTGCTAGTTTTCTTTGTGTCGAATTGCACTCCCGATATGTCGGTTCCAAAGTTCGGGGTGTCGGGATTCAATATACCCTGCATCGGTTTTGGGACATACAAGGTTTTTATCAATTTTGTGGCATTAACAGAAACATCTTGAATTAGTTAGCAGCCGAAGATGTCGGTCCTGCCCTTAATGCGGCATTGGCGACTGGCTATCGGCACGTTGATTGCGCTTACTTGTATCAGAACGAAGAAGCCATTGGTAATGTTTTAAAATCGTGGATCGATGGCAAAAGGATTAAGAGAGAAGATTTGTTTATAACATCCAAGGTGAGTTGAAGTTTTCTGACCATTCGAAGCTTTGGAATACGTTCCATAGACCTGACATGGTTAAGGGCGCTTGCATTAAGAGTTTAGAGCGACTAAACCTATCCTATTTGGATCTCTATCTTGTGCACTGGCCAGTGGCCTACAAGGTGTGGCAATATTTCAATACAGTTAACTTTCTTAGCCCGGTGATGAGTTGGTTCCCATCGATAAAAACGGGAAGACCATTTATGACGACGTTGAAATTGAGGCGACATGGATGGTAACTTGGTTCTACCCATGTGAAGTGCAATTCAGGCGATGGAGGGTCTGGTGAAGGAAGGCTTGGTTCTTCACATAGGCGTGTCGAACTTTAACGAATCGCAAGTACAGCGCATCCTTGACTGTGCCAGCATCAAACCAGTTATGCTACAAATTGAAAGCAATCCACACTTCCCTAACCAGAAACTAATCGACTTTGCCTCATCTAAAGGGATTCTCTCTACTGGCTTTGCGCCACTTGGCTCACCATATCGCGAAATGTAAGTAGGGGGTAATTGGAGTAGCAGGTAATTGTGATCTATAGAAAATGACGATTTCTTTTGGGTTTCCAAAGAGGCGATAGACCACATCGCCTAATCGACGAGCCTATGTTAGTAAAAATAGGCGAGAAATATGGCAAGACACCGGCTCAAGTCGCCCTCCGGCATGGAATCCAACGTGGTATTTGTGTTGTACCAAAAAGCCGATCACCGGATCGAATAAGAGAGAATTTTCAGGTGAGTAGTACATCCTGTTGCGGCCGTCAAGCCAATTCATTGTCGAAACCGGTTCCTGGTGTGGGATTGGCCAGAGCGTTTTGCACTCTTGCGACGTCTTTTCTTATGCGCAGGTTTTCGATTTTGAACTAACACACAACGAGATGAAGGAAATCGACACCCTCGGCCTTTACCAGCGTCAAGTCTGCGCCAATCCGTAAATTTTCACCATTTTCTCTAGCCTTGGTGTTTAAATTTAACTCATAACGCTTATTCTGGCTCTTTTAGAATGCGCGGCAACCCCGAATTCCCATTCCTCGATCTGCTCTGATCCAAAAATGCAGGAAATGAGAAAATAGCATTAGTGAATCATAATTTTTTTCCTCAAACCAATATGTATGGGAAGGGATCTATATGAGAGTTACGGCTCCACTTTTCGTGTGTTTTTGAACAGCTCGGTATGGAAGAAGATGTATTTCCCCCGGCATTAAGGTGAGCGCTTCGGATCTGTAAAATACATAGCTCATACAGCTTTGGAGGAGCTATACTAACTCGCTTTCGTGGAAAAGCGAAACTCACGATGCGCCGGAAGGGTCGGTGTTGGTCACTTCGATCTGTGAATGCACTTGACAGAAAACGTAGGCGTCTAAATTCGGTCGAAAGGCTAGGAGAGCAGTGTAATGTTTGAATTTTGTGAGAAACAAAAGGTGTTCAGACACTGGATTGCATACCAATAGCGTCTTCGTCGATTTTACACATATTAAGAGGAAGGTGATCCAGCACTGTGAGGCGCAGGTTTTCAATCGTCGAGTCGTTGAATCTGTTTGGAGGAAGACAATTTTGTACAGAACAACAGTCTTGAAGGCCCGAACAGGTTTTTACAGATAGGAAGTCAACGCCGCCTTACGTCTTGGTAAAGTTGAATTCCGCAGGGGTGAGATGCGGATCCTCAGATTGTGGTCTGGAGCGCTCTTCGCTTATCACGTGGTGCGGGAATTGCTCAATCTAAAATAGTGCCGAAAATTGGTGAACATCCAAACTAGGGTCGGGAATCGTTCCAAAGCATGCATCTTCACCTTTCTGATACGTGTCCGAAGATAATCGGTGAGGAGGTACCGAAGACGCTCTGCCTAAACAGGGAAAAAGTGCGAAGTGCGTCAGCGAGTGAATGTAAGCCATCAGATTGGAGATTACCTGCATCCGGATGAGTTGGGCTCTGATATCACCCTTGGGCAAGCTCTTAGCTTGATTCTCAAAGTTGTTCACCTCCTTACTAATCAAAGCCACAGCGTCTCCCTGTGCCGACATCAGCTCTGGTGCGATTTTTTCATTCTGCCAGATCTAAAAAGCGCACAAGCAGAAGTCACCATGATCCCAGGAGACAGCCAGAAGATAAGTCGCCGGAAAGCGTACCTTCCGAAAACGCTTAATGAGTTGTGGTAATGTGACACTTTCAATGGCGTGAGAGGAAGATTGGCCTAACGGTCCGGATGGTGGTGCGTTCTCCTCATCCGAACCACCGACTATCTCGTCTATATCTGGCGCAGACGTCTGAAAGGTTTCACTGGGATTTAATCACAAAACGGGGAGAGAATGATCCAACGCTCCTGTTACCGAGTCCCAACCACACAAGTCTTGTTTGCTAGTCTTTATCAAGGCCCAGCCGCTGATCCTAATGCAAGCCGTTCCGTAAATGATCACAATGCGACGAGCTAATCAAGGAAGCAACATGCTATGGCAACGTTTATTTCACAGAAGTAGGGCACTCAATAAGGGAAAACTGTCACATTTGTCGGCAAGTGTTCTGGCCCTTTGGCCATGAGGTATCTGTAATTAGGAATGCCGCAGTAAAATAAACTCCTGGATAAAATAATTGGAATAAGGTTCTGATAGACCAATCAAATAGTCACCCTGTCGGGAGGAAGACTGATCTGGCTTGGGAAGAAGAGGGACAGGCTGCGAGGGTAGTTTGATCTCCTTCAGATTCCGTTTGTACCCCACTGTGGACTTGCGTTTTGTTACGCAGCGCATTGCTAGTTCAAAGAGGTAGAAATTGAATGCAGTGAAGCAAATTACTATTTGTTTCGCTAAACCTCCTTCCACATTAAAAAAGGTTAAAACTTACAGATGTGAGAAAAGAGCTCACATTTTCTGTTATACGTCGCAACAAGACAAAAGGGGCAGAGAAAACGCGGAACAGTGTGCAACTCGCGAACATGAGCACGAACACCTTTGGCAAGTTCAACGGCACAGAGGCTACCGGGACCGCAACGAACCTCACTAGACCACAGGCACTTGCTTCGTTCCTCCTTTGCCCCTACGTGGCTCAAAACGTGTTCACAGAACTCGACTGGATTTTCGTACCTGTTTTAAGAAGGCAACAAAATAAATATCCCAAACCACATTAACCGTCTAAAAGAAGTTACCTGAGCCGACACTCGCTCCATCTACAATGGAGGCCGTCATAATCAGAGGACCGAAGATGCTCAAAGAACCAATTGGACCTGGCCTTGTGACAGCCACGTAGTGCAGTCATATCCTCCTTCTTAGACAAGCACTTCAGAATTAACTCAGGCCGTTCCTTAATAACTTCCAACGCGTTGTTACGACAAACATTAGAGTAGGCGTGCAGAAGGAGGTGAGGTCGACTGGAATTTTTCGTTGCAGGACAACCCATCCAAAGACACATTGGGGAAGCCAAATGGTCTTCAATGTGTTCCAAAAGTTCATCAAGCGATGAAAATCCCCTAGTGTTACTCATACAGCCGATCCACAAACAAAAGAAACCTGAGCGAAAGGCGATCGTGCTGCTCTCTTCCGGATCACTCACGGCTTGAGCTAACACAGCGTCCAAGGTTCCAAAGGTTTTTAGACAAGTGGGACAAACAAAAGCCTTGAAATCTTCCATCTTAGCACAATTTTCCTGCTTGCAGGTGCGAAGATGATTAAAGAGAAGAAGAAATGAGTCCGTCGTAAAACTACAGGCACACTCATAATCAAACGGCAAATGCTCACAATAAGAGTCACGTTTTCTAATGCAAGATATGGGTGCGGGGAGCATTGGACGACTGCGCTGAATGAGGTATTCAACGAAAGCGTGAAACTTGACATGGCGAATGAAGGTGGCCAAAAGGACGGAACAGCAGGGACTAATGGGATATATACAATTTGGCCAACCACAGGAATAGTCAGAGCCTCGGAGGTAGCCATTGTTTGTAGTCTTCGGAACGTGTTCGGAAACGAGGTGAGCTTCAAGCTGAGGTGGATCTGGCAAAATCTGACTGCAGTTTGACCAACGGCAAGCCACACCTTCCATTGCACAAAACTGTGAATGAAGAAGCAGCAACAATTCAAACTGATGAGAGTGATTCTTGATCCGCTACACAAAATCGCATTCAATCAGTAAAGGTTAAATACATCAAAATACGGCACGCTGTACTCTTTTCACCAATGTCCCAACTTCTTGAAGGCAATTAAGTAACCAATCGAGACCCAAGCTAATCATAACTTCATACTCGAGTGCAAACAACACGTTCAAATGCCGGAAAGGACTAAGCTAATAGAAATTGTAAAATTCCGAGAACAGATCAGCAAACACAAAGTGAATGCAGCAGTGACCCCTGAAATCGTAGAAGTGCTACCCATTCTCAATGTATATAAACAAAATAAAGGCACCTAAGGTTTTGTGCTAAAAAGTGTGGAGAATCAATGTATATAAACAAACTAGAGGTACCCAAGAATTGGCTGAAAAGAAGACTGAATTAGCTTAACGCTCTGATTTCGAAACAAATAATTGGAATATATAGAAACGAATTGATATGGTTTCGATTTAGTACTCAATATTTTGGCTTTCTGAAACTGCATAAATTGTTGCAATGTGAACAATGCTTACATTCCACTAATAACAGTATAAATTATTTTGTTTTGAGAAACATCGTGATGTCTTAAATCTTGCTTGGAAATTATTGCTATGCATACAGCGCCTTGAAACCTCCCTTTGCACAAATGAAGGCATAATCCTGGCTCAGAACTTGCGTATGCTGCACGCATTCTGGCCTGGAGCTTCTGGCATTACTCTGAGGCTAGCCTATTCGTTGAGATTACAATAAATGCAACACAGTCTAAGTAGGATTAGTCAACATATTGCATAATTTTAAGACAAGAATTCGGTTTTTATGGTAGGCAAAGTAAGGACAGGAAGCGTTTGGTACCAATTGGCAAAAATATTTCTCATGCTTACCACCTAACCTTTGGCCATTTATTGCACTGCTGAGGATAGAAATTTTACTCGTTACCGGGAAATGTAGCTTTTAATGGAATACAGGATCAATCAAAATATTTAGGCGCTTCCGCCTAACACCAAAACAGGATACTCCGAATTATTCCATGCATTTTGCATCCTCTTAACGGATCAACATGGATCGATGCTTAGAAATGTCCTAACCCTCACAACAACTTGTGCAATTGATAAATTTACGCGCGCATGGCAACTAATCGGTCGGCCTGATAGGGATACCCATCAAGCGCTCAATACTGGAAACTAAGCAAAATTCAGAATAACTGGTGTTCATAGCTATAACTCACTTGCTTCCTTCAGTGACATAAAGTGCGTGCTGTGCTACCGAGAGAAGTCGAGCCATGCCTTGTATATCATGGATGGAGCACTAATTCCCAAAGTTTGACTTCTATGTGAGACATCAATCCGTTCAGAAAAAAGACACCAGCATTCAAGTAGAGCGCAAGAGGCTTACCCAACGCGATTTATTAAGTCATTAGTGAATGGTCTATACAAATTTACAAGTCGGATCGTGGTATTTTGTCCCGGTTTTTTTCTGCCATCTCAATGAAGTCACTTTTGTCCATGCAACCTGTGCACTCAACACCAATAAAGGCAAGCGTTTGCTTCAGTTCTTTAACACTCATTTTCTTGAAATCGGCATCGTGACTAGGGACGAATTCTAAAAGGGGATTAAACTATCCAAATGAAGTACGATGCATGATTTCACATATTTGCGGATCATTTTTCGCAAGATTTTGACAGATTTTTTCTGCGGGAACTGAAATCGACAATTGACGTGCAACCTCATTTACAACCCGCGTCGGTGAATTCGGGAGGGCACCGATATTCGAACACTACGATTTTAGTGGTAATAACTGAACATACGATCTTCCTCTGCTTTCCTGTAAATGTAGAGCAGGCGTCATCAATAACCTTAACAACATCAGAGCCTTTATTTTCATCAACGGCTCTCTGCAGCTTATCCATTACTTCGATACAGACTGGGGAGCAGAAGATAAAGGAGTGAGATATATCTTACCTTGACATTTTTTCTGGGCAGCCTCTGCAAATACATTTAATGAGAATAGGAACACAAACAGAACAATGAGACAAAGACTACACTGCATCACCGAAATCATGAAATGGCGCGTACACCTGGCATAAGCTGTAACCTTTAATCGAAAAACTTTAACAACACTCGCGACATGTAGAGACTCAAGGAACATACACAAAAATAGCAAATTACGTGCTATAGGCAGCTATAATCATTTTTGCAATTTTTGATAGTAATGATCCATTTTTTAATTTGCGCATCTTGATAAATTATTTTTATCCGCCAATTCGGCGGTCAAAATATGGCCCTCTAAAAAAGGTCAGCCACGTCTACTACTCGATAATTTCAACCATTTCAATTTATCAATTTTGGGACTTTATTAAGCCCCTAATAGCTCTCAAATTTGTGTGGAATCTTTTGCGAAGCGACATTCCCATAGCTGCCGTTTTGCAAGTTCTTTGTTCGGTTGCGGTTTGTAGTTGAAGTACTCTTAAAAACTTTGTGCTTAGCTAGAGGCATTCGTGGCTTAGTAAAATGGCTAATATCTAAATTTTGTGCATCAAACTGCACACTACAATCCTTATTAACTTTTTGGCTGATTACAGCATAATGCAATAGGGCCATATGGGGCCTTGACTGTTGTAGCTCTCATGAACTGGCTGCCTTTTGTGCAACAGTAGTAATTTCGATCTCTTCTCTATGTCGAACATAAATTTTCCTCCCGAGCAATATGCCTTCCTTCGTCTTCAGGGAAGTGTTGGACTCCTCACTTTTCTTTCCCCAAGAATTTTATTGACACTCACTTTTCACATTTATTAGATTTCGTTTCCTTGTCTTCCACTTGAAGCCTATTGGCCCCTTTTCCACGAATCGTGTGCATAATTTAATTGAGAGTAGTCCGGCTCATTCTGATGACAGTGACATTGGGTTGGTGAAAGAGGGGTCCGACTGCTATCTATCTGATTATTTGCTGTGTACCGGTGGTCAGAATTAGGTACACATTTGAAGTGGTAGCAGCTATCACGCTCTAGGGCATAATTCCCCCCCTACTGCGAAAGGTTGAAGGAGGAAGCCTAGGATGAGTAGGGGTAAGGCAGATGATTGTTGGTTACCACGGATAAAGTGGCAGTTCAACAATGAGAGAGGATATTCGAATCAGCACAAGTGGTAGATGCCTCGACATCGGTGTTATTGGTTGGAAGACGGTGGTAGAATGGGTAGCCAAAATTTGAAAAATGGGAAAGTGGAGAATTTTGTGCATGTCCCTACCCACCCGATGAAATAAATGCATTACCCAAGGCTTCCCTGAAAATGAAAGGCAATACTTGAGCTGAGCATACATGCTCGACATATAGAAGGGGGCGGGGCAACTGTCGTTGCTCAGAGGCCGGCTCAAAGCACCAAGTGGTCCTGTACCAAAATTAAGAGCTAAAAAAGCAACATGCTACAACAGCTCCCACTGACACTAAAATAAGGACGTGTTGCAACCTACTTTTTATTAACTTGAAATCATTTTGTCACACACACAGCGGTGTAACTCACAAAGCCATTACCATTTCTTGAAGATAAAGCTGCAAAAGAATAAAGATATGCTAATTACCAAAGTCTTTTCGCCAATTTAACCAAAAGATAACCTACTCAAGGGAATGATATCCAATTTTTTCTTTGACCACAGCAATTAGAAGTAGCAGGCAATTTCCCCCCGCCAACAACCACCGCAATGTAGATTCTGAAGCACATTGCAAGGTCGCTCTAAGCAATGGTACAATTCTATGTCGTTAATCGAGTGATGTGCGCCGAACTCTGTTTGAATATGGGGTTTTTGCTCTCAAGAGCACATTTATGAGACCTTTTCAACCTCTGAACTCCTACAAGGACCCTACGCAAGTGTAATACCGGAGTTCCCAGGCCTTGTAACCAACTGGTTGGGCAAACAGGTTTTAGGAAAAAACTTTGTCAAGTCATAACAGTAGCTTTTATCCCTCTAAGCCCTTGTTTACATTATTTGAGGCCGACAAGTCGGCAAAAAGTCGACCATCACGACGGTATTACTCGTATCCGGCTTTCCGACCGACTCCACCGCTACTGAAGCAATGGAAAACATGATCGCTCCCAGCTAACGAACAGATTACACGTATTTTACTATGTTAAATGCAACCGACCCACCAACCAGGCGATTCAGCACAGGCGATCACTGCAATCTGATAACAACAGACAGAACAATCACATCACAGCGTACACAAGGGGGAAGTCTCTACCCCAAGGTGAAGAAAGTGTGGTAAAAAATTAATATAACAAAGTTTGGACAAACTGGAAGGCTTACTTCTACTTTTCAGTGGACAATGCTGCACGAGACTGATTAGCGCTCCGCTAATGAAAGCATCTACCAAAGTTAAGGAAGAACTTGTATTTTTTGTGCCAAATCCATGCATCAACAACACAGACGCGTGGCTAGGATGTAAAGGATACACAAGAGTGATATGATTACCACTTCACTGAAGGATTGGTTGCGTCTGCCCCTCTTGAAGGTCAAGAGCTAGCCAATCCTGTCGATTGGCGGCATTAAGAGACTTACCGATCCCTTGCGATCGCTCCAAAATGCCACTTTGCGTATTGCGCAGAAGGGGTATCCTGACACCATTAGGGTGACAAAAGCCTGTCAGATGAATTTATGTCAACACGATTTGGCAATTTTAACATTTTATGCCAACATGATTGTGCAAAGTAAACTCATCGTTTTGGTTTTGTGAGTACTCAAGGTCTGGACTTTTTACTTTCAATGGGTGGCATAGTCTCGCAGCTATGTCAGTAGTCCCTATTTCCGGATCTGTACGCTAACAGTACAAATTCTGCCCCAGCAGTGTGCCCTTCCTCGACCTGAGGAAAGGCTGGTTGCTGCATTGCTAAATCGTATTTGAACTACTACACATTTAAACCCCGAAGGTTAGAGTCCCCAAATTCGATTAAATTCGATTTAAAACGCACCAAAAGCTCCAGTCGCTTTGGCCTGGCTATTTGTTCCAATTTGCCCGGTGCTATGGCAACCGTTATCAACCAGAACCACTTTAATCTAACTATAAGGACACTTCAAACCCATTTCCTGTGGTAGCATTTAGTAAATAATTACCAAACGAGGCAATAATACTGGTCTTACCGTGGTTATTACTGCCGTTATTAGCCGGATAGTGTTCATTTTTCAACCGCCACAATCAAAGTGAGTGTGCGTGGCTCAGACTGGCAGCCTAGTGACGCCGCGGTCGATAATTCGCGCATCCGCGCCATCCATTGGTCTCCTCGCCGTCACCACGGCGAGGCCTTCACCTTAAGCCAATTTCGCGATGGCAGCACTTGGAGTTGAGTACACGTAGACGCTAGGCGCACAACCCTATCATTTTCAACGCCTTAAAGGCGCGCCTCGCCAATCCCAGGGCACTTATACGCGCGGTCTACTTGTTTATAGACGCCTTGGGACCTAGTGCCTTAAAACGCCGCTGGGTAGAAATAATGCTAATAGAAGGCCCATGAAATTGTTGGCAAGCTCCCCACGCGGATTAGCCGAGACCGCTCACGTCTTCGCCAGTGGGAAGGCTACAGAGACGTAGCCACTGCCCCAGGGAAAAGGGAATTGAGGGTTATCAGTGAGGATGCTCAAGACTGCGTAGGGAAGAACACCATAAATTCTGTTCGACAGTTACACGCTTAGTTCAATCCTAGGGAGAACGCGACTTGGAGCCATTTTGTAGAACACAAAACCACCACACTTTACAAAGAAGGTGTTGTCTTTTTGAAGGTATGAATGTTTAAAAGTACACAACTTATGTATGAAAAAGGAGTTGAAGGTCATCTGGAGGTCCCGCAAGTTCAGAGAAGTGACATACTGAAAAGAGAAAAAAATAAGCAAACTGAAGACACAACCGAATATGGTGGAACGGATTTGACACGTTCATGTGGCAGCAGCAAGGAGTAGACACCCACACACTCAGCGACCCAAAGCCACTGTGAGCACACAAACAATGACACCAACGTGTGAAAGGAGTGAAAGTACGCTACAAGAATTACGTTACTGGACCATTTGTCTGCTGGTTTGGGCAACCTTTTAATATGCTTCGCAAATGCGTTAATTTGAATGGAGGTATTTGGCAAGCAAAAGCGGGAGATCGTAAACGTTTGCAGTACAAGAATAACATACTGGAAAGGTAGGTATCCTGCTTTCAGGGTGTAGTATTCGGCCAGCTGATTAAAACCGAGAACTGCCACGCCGAGACCGATCAGCACCCGGACTGAAGGACAAAATTTAGACAAAGCATAGCGTTCAGCAAGAAAATAAAAGGGAGGAACTAAGCACGAGGGGTTTCAACTCACTGGTGTACATGAAGCCATTATTTCGGAATTTTGGGCACTTATTTGTGAGAAAGACAAGTCCACCACTGGTCATGGCATCTAATCAACGGTCGTAGTTAAGAAAAACATTACAAATGTGAAAATGACCATTGATGTGCCTAACTGAGGGAAGAAGTGGCGGCTAGATTTCGTGAAAAGGATACAGAAGAGGACAATCAGTAGGCACTCGCCGCCAAACTGAGCACGATTTTCAGGATATAAATAGACCACCTAGAGACATGCAACAGGGTAGAATAGAGACAGTTTACCTTTCCATCCTGAACAGTCAGAAAAGGCATCGAGTGAATGATAACCCACATTAATCCAGAGCACATGCTACAGATGAATACCTAAACGAAGGCTTAGAATAAAGGACACAGAAATGGTAGTGGGGTGTGGATGGGGACATAATCGACGAAACCTACCAAACAAAGCGATGCTATGAGTTTGGTGTTCCTTAGCCATGAAAACTTCTTTAAGGCCGCACAAAATAGAAGAACGCAAGCGATGGGTAAGAGGATTGAAAAATCCATTGAAACAGCAGCTTCAACCTGTAAGAAAAGGGGATTGGCGGTAATACTCAATGCACACACTGACGTTTATGTTTGAGATTTTGGAGATCCAAGCGGCGATCAAGGCAGGAGTGGCCACAATTTGAGGGTGGTTTGTTCTGTCGCAGTCGTCGATTCTTGCACGTGGCCCAAAGTGTAAAACAAAAGGAGCAGTTTTGACTTGTAACTATGGACTTCAATATTGAAGAGGGATCTTACAAGTTGAACCAGCTCTAAGTTGTACCTGAAGTCTACAAAGCCAAAGAACACTTTTGTTGAATTCGGGTGCACCCTATCCCATTGTCTTGCGACGTTGGAAAGAGCAGCAATGGCAGGTCTAAGCAAGTGAAATTGAGAATATTCATACCCGCAATGGTTACAAGAAGTCGATTTTGTTGCGACCAAAAGAACAAAAGAATAATTTCGTGGGGAAGAAAGAACACACTCCTCAAAAAACTCTCCATTAACAATGATTAGACCATTGTCCCTGGGAGCGGTTTTGAGGGCAAAAACTTTATCGTCGAGCGATTTCTACAACATGGGAAGATATAGGCAAGCAAAAACTCGTACACTAGCTGAAGTGACTAATCCGAACGTGAGGCATAGCGTAAAAAGCCGGAACAGAACAATGTGCATAGTGCACACCATGCTTCTACTGTGCGCCTCAAACCTAGACGAATTATATGATAGCACTGTAAACGCGAGTTATTTAAAAACAAAGCACCTTGACAAATGGGGGCCGAGCACGTGTTCGAAGGTTCCCTGTTGTGCGACTTACTAGCGGACTGTAGAATGCAGTACAAGGTCTTAAAATGGCGGCGATTTACTTGATCAATTTATGTAACCAAAGTTGAGCAGATGACACTTGGCATGAAGTTAAAATAAGTGGATAGCTTCATTTAAACCGAGCTCAGTGAACACTGGGTTAGGTTTGTGTTGCGCAATATCTAGGATGACAAACAAAGGGTCATCATGAACTTATCAACACTGCTAAAATATTTTTCTTTGTCCAAGCATAGTGGTTTTCCAGTTTGATAACCGCCAACTAAATAGCTGTTGATGGTCCCATCCAGTCAGTTATCCATATTGGGAAAAACCACCTTATACCTTCTTTTTAGACTCTTCGGTGCTAAAAATCGTAGTCGGAATAAAGCCAAAACATCAACTTTTTTACTAGCTGAAAAGTGATTCCCATACACTTATGCAATAGTCGCCCATCAGGAACTGTGGGTATAATTCGGTATACGATTTTGTTGGCTTTAATGCTCTACCGTATGATGCTTTAGTCGTAGTGATACACATTCATTACCTATAAGCAAAATTAAACTGAACAAAATATTGTTTTATTAACTCTTTACTTTTAGAAACAGGCGCATTGTGTCCTCCATTTTCACTTGCCCACTTTCATTGCTGGATTGTAATTGTGTAGTATTAATAAAATTTATCGTTACTGCATATCAAGTTGCGTTTTTTGGAGGAAGGCCTTGACGCCCCGCTGCATATGCATCGACCCGCACTTTATGTAACAAAACATTTTCTATCACCAGGAAACGCTTTTATGCTTGGTGGATGTCGGGCATTTCTCATGATTTTTGATGACCCTGTATAACTAACAACACCCTGGAAGTCGCTTAAGGACTTCTCTAGCTATAAAAATAACCCCTTTATTGCAAAACAGTACATTTTGTTGAGATTTTGTTAAAGAAGAGCTTAGTGTGTTGTTGACATGTGATTTTTGATGTACCTTTTGCCATCAAACACATTGGCACATACGTTTATTTGAATTTTTCGGCTTTTCTCGATGGTTGTCTTTGATTGAAACCCAAGAATCTGAAAAAATTAAGATCCTTTGAAATTGTCAGAAACGTATAACACAACGGTGGCATCATTATATATAGTTGATGGCCTTTATGTTATTGACTTCAATAAGTTTACATAACTCTAATGTAACTACACTTCACAAAACATCGCTGAAACTCGGAGTGAAATTGCGGCACAAATTTTTTGGCTTATTTCCCATCGTCTTCACCTTTACAGTGGCCTCAACAAAAGCCTTATCCTTTTTAAAGCGAATCTTGGAAGTTTATAGATCAATCCTGGTCTAAGTTTTAGCACAGGATATTGAACTCTGATGCACTTCAGCAAACAATTAAGCAATCGCCATTTTTATTTTAGACTCTCCTATTCTAGCAATGAAGGTCTTTCAATCGGAACTTCAAAGGCGTGGTTCTGTAGGCAAAACATGTCTTAATGATCCCCCTTTTTAGACCCTTATTAGCTTCAGCTTAAATAGAGATTCATCAGGCCAATATTTTCTAATATTAAGGAAATTTTCTCCCTTTCTTTCCCACGACATTATTCTGGATATTCAATCATGTCACAAAATTGAACCGTCTATTAAGAATATAAAAGTGCCTCATTTTAAAATATCAAAATTTTCAAATGAAAGACAAGGCAATAAAGCGCACTTGTTGATGCACTTGGAATTCACACCAAAGGATCTGCCTAAATACACCCACAAAATCGTTCTAAGAAAGGAGAATAACAAACCGATTTTGCTAATTATTCTTGCCCTTTCCGATTCTCTCAATGTTACTGGACCAAATACAGCCACTTTTCCTGGATGTCTAGTAAATGAAAAGGTTCAGAAACTCATCACCTTTGGTACCACATTTCCGTCTCCACTTAAATTCAGGGCGACGACCTTTGGGTAAGAATGTATTACTGAGTTACTTTAAGCCCATTCTCGGTTCACCCATCGCATGGTGTGATGTGTGCTGCCAATGAGGCTCGACTTCTTGTCACGTTTGCTCCAAGAGAGGTGTCAGATGAACAAGGCCTCCTCATTTTTGTTTGCGAAAAAGGTTAGTCTAATAATATCTTACTTGTCCACTTGTACAGGCGAGGAACTTGTGTGTGAGCTGAACGGGGAGGGTCATGAAGCAGCAGTCGCATTATCCAAGTCCTCCATGTCTCTACCAGATACATTGATGGGCACTCATAGTTTTGCTTCATTTAGCATTCAAAATGACAGTGACCAGACAGTAAATTTTAAGTGGAATTTGTCAGTAAGATTTCTTCATAAATTTAACTTTGTAGGAACATTTTGACACATTTCTTTTGCAACCGCTGCAAGGAATTTTAATGCCAAATTCTTTGCGGGACCTTACTGTCACCTTCAGTCCAAACATTGAGAAGGAATTTGTCGCAACAGCACTCTGCGCTGTGAGTGGACGTAAAGAACCGCTAAAGTTATCACTCTGTGGTCATGGTAGAGGGCCAGAAATTGAATTTTCCTTTACCTCAGTGAATATCGGCAAGGTTCTGGTAAAAACAACTCAAGCTCTTGAGTTGGTACTGCATAACAGAAGCGAAATCAAAGCATCCTTCTCTGCTCAATTCAAATCGGATAATTGTGAAGTCATGCCACAAGAAGGCATCATAACTGCTAATGGGTATCAAGTCGTAGCAGTGACTCTTCGGTCATCATGCTTGGGTCCATTCACAACAGACATTGACTTCAAGATTTCGGGAAGTCTGAGGCCAAAATCCATCAATATAAGGTCAGTGCATGCACATTTTTTCCCCTTAACCCATATAATTCATTAATAAAGAATTAATATGTATGCTCTAGTGGTGAATTCGTTCCTCCCAAGTTGTTGGTTGAACCATCCCGTGTGGAATTTGGGAGAGTGGCATTCGGTAAGGCAATTAGATGTTACTGCCAAAATAGGCCTATTCAAATTCGAGTCAGTAATTGTCCCCTTGACAGGCTTCAAAGCGCAACGGTTTAATTACATTAGGTTTTAATGTAGTTGTGAGACAATTGCGTCTCAAAAACTCCTGAAATGAGACCCCTTTTAATAGTGTTCATTCTGTGACACAAGATGGCAGCTCTGATGTTTCGATGATGTGGGCAAGTGATTCATCAGAAAGACCTGTATGCCTAGTTGGGATCTAGACCACAAAGTAGCATGTTGGCAGTCGTATCTTCTTTAATGATGATGAAGCATTCTGATTACGTTGTCGTCTCAGGATTCCTTACAGACTAATTTGATCAACTCTTCACCAGGTTTTGAAGTGACAAAGATAGTGAAGGTGCAGAATGTCTCCACGATTCCCATTTCAATTACTTTTGAGGCCGGAACACAATCCCTATCCATTGGTCCATCACAGGCCCTTCTGAACGAGATGAGTGTCACAGAGGTAGAGATCACCTATTCTGCCTCCGAAGTAGACACCTCTGATGGTTACATTTTTATTAACATGGAGACGGTGGGAAAGATCTTCGAGATTCCGGTTGCAGCAAGGTGAGTCCTTTACTAGCCAGCCACCTAAGGCTTCAGGTGCTGCGTCCCACAGATCCAAATTCAATGTCCACGAATTGAGCTCGAATCCTGCTTCCTCAACCATCCGAGAGAGTTTACTGTACCACTAGTGAATCCCTCAGACCTACCTGCGAAATACTGCATTCTACCAGTGGAAAACACGAATGTCCAACTGACTTTAACATCACCTGAGGTATTAAACTTCCCCGATGTGACTATGCGTGCCTGTCAAGCTTATGACTACAACTTGATGTTTCTTTTTTTGAGGGGCTGCTACCATCCGAAAAGGTGACGTCCGTTCCCTTGCAAGTCAATGCAAAGGTCACAGGAAATGTTTCTGTGAAGCTGGAAATTCTAATTGATGGAGCTGACTACAATCCTCTGGTTAGTGTCTATTACAAAAAGTCCTTTTTAGTTCCCTGACTTCAAGGGGACTGCGTCAAGTTGGTGAAAGGTGTCTTACTACAGCTCTCTTATCACTATCACTGTTTTCTACAAAGATTTTACACACACACACATTTGATTGACATAATATGACACATGAACACAAAGATGACCCAGCAATTCCTTGGTTCTAGAATAGGCATTTCAAATACTGCTTAGACAAAGCCATGAGGAATGCAAATTTCATCTTCAACAAGTGAATATCATCGGGGACTTTAAAGTTTGGTGTGCATTTCGTTGTAATTGCGTGCATATACGCCAGTTCAGTGGTTTTATTTGTTGTTCATCCTGAGTTCTCAGGAGGTGGTGGTCGAACCTGGGAGATGAGATTCAGGGCGACCTCCTTCTCAAATTTTTACACGGTTTTTAGGAGCTCGAGAGTTCTCCATAAAATTGACTTTCCGCTAAGTGTTAAGACAAATTAATCCCCACTCTACCCAAGACTGGCTGATCCTCCTGTTTTTAATGGATCTTCCTCTGAGAGGTGCATCGAGAGGGTATTATTGTTGAAGCAACTTTGGAATTTTTCCCCATAATTTGTCCAGCAACTAAGTTTATTGGCCAGAAATGGCTTCAGGAATCCAACTTTGATGTATCGAGTTTAGAAAGACATCCTCTTCTTAGATATGGCGGCTACTAACTTGCCATCATTAAAATAATTCCAGGTCAATGCTATAGCGTCCAATCTCATTCGTATTCAGTGTGAGAGCAATAGGAAGGCAGTTTGTGGCAAGGGAAAAGCCGAGAACGCCACTAACCAAAGGAGCGCAGTGCATCATATGCTAACAGATTGTGCACAAAAATTTTAAGGACTATTACAGTGTACATTAAGCTAGCCCTGTTCGTAATAGAGTACAGACAGTATCATCCACCATGGATTCCGCACTGAAATCTAAGCAGCAACAACTTCTGTCCGATGCAAGTTGATATTCAACTAGAGCCAAATGTTCTTTTGGAAGGTCATATTATTACCGTTATTAATCGTCACAAATTCTCCTTTTGTGATGCGGAAGAAAATAACTAGCAGTAGACCTTCCATTGATGTCCCCTCCAGATCATTATCGAGGTAGCATTAGGCAATCATTTGTGGGAAGTGTGGGTAAGGGAAATTAGGGATATTTATGGCCATAGTGCTTCCTCTAGCTATTTCCAAGGCGGCACCTCATTGTGAAAAGGGAACAGGGTGTAACCAATGCACTGCAACAAGAAGCCTTCTACTAAGTTATTTTAAGTAGTTTAGAGTCAAATTTAAATCTTGTCCCATAATGTGTATTTTTTCCGTGCCTACTGTCTGAAGCTTTCACAAGAAGTATTTTCTCAATTTTAAAAGCCCCTAGTTGTAGCGTGAATAATATTTAAATGTTCTGGAACAAAAAAAGAACAAGAAACGGGAGGAAGACTTTCTGTTTTACAGGTGGTTGAAGTTGTCTGTCACTGTGTGGGCCCCGTCCTGTTCATAAATGCAGAAAAAGTAGATTTCGGCAGGATTAAGGCTCTTACGCCCATTCAGCGTGCCATAATGCTTTCCAACGAATCGCCAATTCCAGCACACTTGACAAGCATCAAGGTAAGTGCTCTTTTAGAACGATATAGTTGAGGAAAGGCGGATTTAGATGTCATCTAGTCACCTCTTCGTCCGCAAACTAGCACACTGCATCGATCTCAGATCACATTATTGCACCTAAATCTTCTTAAATAAGGCAAAAAGGAAAACTCTTAAAATGACGGCATCCATGCGTTGGTACTGTTAACCATCATACCCCTTTCGTTCGTTTTGTCTACTCTCAACCGTGTTTCTAGCACCAAAAAAACGGAAATGAAGCTGTCCGCTTAGCTTGACTCCTTTAAACTCTTTCTCTATGCTTCAATAAAGGTGCTGAAATCCACCGCGTTTCGTGTGAGTCCCCCAGAATTGACAATACCACCGTTCGGTAGGACCAAGGTGGAAGTAACAGCATGTGCTAACGACGTCGATGTGGAAATCGTTGGTTTGCTAGAAATCTGCGTACAGAATTCTGAGGCTTCTTCTTACACCATTCAACTGCAAGCCATTGGTTTTGGTAGTACAATCACGATTGAACCGGAAATACCAATGAATTTGCCTTTGGGTCAGCAATTTGAATCACTGCCACAGGCGAGGGTTTTCGCGGTCAAGAATTGTGGAAGGCGCCAACAACGTCTTGTCTGGACATTTGAAGATATTCACTGCACTCGAAGTGCGGGCTTTAACAAGGTGTTGCAATAGGATTCCATATACTATCTTTTAAAGCTCAATTTCTATGTTTCATGTCTTCCATTGCAGAAATCCAAGGAACCGGAATACGAAATTCAGTTGGATCCTCCAAAGTTTGAGCTCAAACCATTTCAGAGTGTGGATTTTTTTCTGAAAATAACTTCCACCAGGTAATCGTTCAATTGCAAAGCTTGCAATTAAGTTAGATTCATTTACTTTTCAATCGACTGCTTTTACTTATAAAGTGTCAAGTAGTATCTCTTCGGCCTAAGTTCCTTGCCCGATGCATAGCCTGGCATGATTGGTTTTATTTTACGATGTGAAAGCCACGGTGGCAGGCTTCTATTCCAGCAGTTGTCTGCACTTCAAGTGAATGCGACTATTGGAATCAAATTGGAAGGTTGAAGAGCCCAGAAGCTTCGACACCCACATCTAGGTAGCAGATTTCAGTTGCATTTCCTAATCATCATTGTGCGTTCATGGATTGGTAATAAGCACAGTGGCCACATTCAAAAGTTCAAGCTTCCCTAGTAGCACTTGCTTGTTCCTCTCTAAGACCGATTTGCTAGTGGGATAGCTGTAGCTCAAAGGTGAGCCAGCGAAAACATCCATTATCTTCAAAATCAGTGTTTAAGCAAAGCCTGGTTCCCTTTTCTGTCTCCGTAAGGACTACTGCTCCTTTCCCACTGCTTTCACTGACTTCCACAGATCTATGGAAATAAGGTTTACCCTCAAATGCTACACAGTGATAGGCAACGCTGGACACAAACGACTTCTCCGAGAGTGTACCGTCTCAGCGGAGTTTATCAAGCCCATGATCGAGGTTGTTCCAAATCCAATTGAATTTTGTCTTCTCAAAGTAAGAAAAATGATATTGTAAGGGACAAGAAAACGGATATTCCTTCTAGATGCCCGAAAAGGCCATTGAGAACGCGTATCAGAGCACCATGATAACCAATCTCGCAGAGATTGAGACCATACTTCAAGTGACCATCGAAGAGCCATTCTTCCTCATTGAATACGAAAGGCTAGCTCAAATCCTCGTAAGTACTCCACTATTCATTTTACCTGTCCTTTTTTGGTAGGAGCTTAAACTTTCTGGCAAAGGAGAGAGAAGCATCTGGATTGGATTCGCCCCACCCTTGACGAATAATGGAAACATCAGTTTTGCGGTCGATACACACCTAAGTATCTCCTTCCTCAAACATCCATTGAAGCTCGCCATCCCGGTTCACGGAGAGATCCACTTCCCCAGCCTTAGACTAGAAAGTGATTCATTGGATTTCGGATGCATTGAAAATGGAAGTCAAGTGACCAAATCTCTGATGCTCCTCAACACTAGTCCAATTAAAGTCAATTACCATTGGAAGCTTATTCGTGGCTCACTTAGGAAGAACCCAAGAGTGCCATTACGACTTCCTACCCGTTCGAAATCTCAGGAGTTGTGTCCAGCTCCTGCAGCACCCCTTGTTCGCTCCTCCTCAATCGCCAACATTGACGCGCTACACATCACTGATGTCTTTAAAATCACTCCGGAGTCAGGCTCTGTTCCTGCAGGTGAAAGTGTCTCCACCTGCGTTGAATTCCATGCCCCATCGGATGTGTCAGCCAGTTGTGTCGCGATTTGTGGGATTATTGATGGCTTGGACTATACTGTGGATTTAAAAGGTGAATGCTCAACCTCGGACTGCTATATCGGGGCAAATGAAGTGTCATTTGGGGAGATACAATTCGGTGAAGAAGCGGTGGAATCCTTCCTCATCTATAACGCTGGAAAAGCGCCAAGTTTCTTCCACTTCACGTGGGATAGAAATGACGTGAATCTTCAAATACTTCCTAAGGAAGGGGAAGTGCTAGGAAAGGGCCTTGCTGAAATAGCCATGCGTGTGGAAGTGCCACAACCGAAGGAGTTTACAGTTTTTGCTAAAGTTCACCTGGCTGGCAAGCATCCAGAACGAGTTCGGGTCCATGGCAATGCCTGCTTCCCCCACGTGGTGTTGAATTCGCCTCGCATAAATGGCGAATCCCCGAGGAATAGCGATTCATGCAAGACTGAAAGCGATTTTATAACTTCTCAGCTAGCTATTAAGCATACAGGTCTCCCGTAAGCCCGCTTCATAATCCAACTTTACTCTGTTAGGCTGACCCTTTCACCCTATGAGCTGAACCTAAATGACATTGTCCGGGGTGAGGTCGAGGAAAGAAAATTGACATTTACACAGCAATGTCATAATTTTACTTATCAGCTGCACATCGAGAAGGTGAGTAGGAAGATGTTATCCAAAAAAGGCGTGACTGTTCAAATTGAGGACCAGATTTCTATAACATTTGATTCGTCAAACATTGAAACTGGACAAATCACCCTGGAGATACCCTTAAAGGTTAGTGACGGCGTTACATAATGGCCAAGTTATAGATTCACAGACATATCGTACTACCGATAAAATTGACAGCTAACGTGGTTACTCCGGACTTGGAAATCAGCGAAAGTTTCCTTGATTTTGGTGAAGTCCACATGGACGAGGCTAAAATAGTGGCAGTTCAGTTGCACAATTCAACACCCTTTCCCATAAACTGGAGCGATTCAAGACTCAAGGCAGCTACAAGCGCCTTTGAATTGATGCCGAAGAGTGGAAGTTTGCAACCAGATCAAAAGACGAACTTATTTGTAGGCTTTGGTCCCCCCTGCTAATTCCACACACCCTTAGATCAAATACAGTCCCAGAATAGGAGGACCTGTGAGCGAAAAGATAGACCTACTGTTGCAAGAAAGCAAGACACTTTTGTCAATCACTTGTAAGGGTGTGGGACTTGAACCTCGCCTGATAGTCCAGCCACGTGTGGTCGAGTTCAAGCCCCTCCTACCGAATGGAGAGACAGATGAACAGACGGTTGTTATCAGGAATCCATGCCCATTTCCTGTGGAGTTCTACAGTCTTGACTTTGACGAAGTTCATGCAAAGGCAAGTTTACATTACCAGTCACGTGACCTTCTTGTACTTAAACAGGAGGAGAGGTGTCTCGCCTGCTTGCCTCTGTTTGATGAAGCTGAGGAGATACTTCTACCACCGAGAAAACTGGGGGAAAGCTTGCCTATGGAAATGTACGAATATGTGCTTCAAGTAAAGCAGTCAAATGTTGACACATCGAAGGTACGAGGGTTCAGTAACCAATTCTCAATAAACTTTCATTGTAGACGGGTCGTCTGAGAAGTTCAAGACGGGGCACAACAAAACAGACATTAGAACACTTCAAAAAATTGCCACTCCATCTTAGCCCTTTTGCCGATCTGACAACCTTTCGAGGATATGCTGAGGAGAGACGGATAGAAGTCGAGGGGGCTGGAATTGTTTTGTTGGTTTTTGGTTCGCCACTTTCGGGGAAAAGTGATCTCGCCAAATCTCTAGCGCGTCATTATGATGCACTACACTTTAATTTGGATGAGTTTTTTGCCAGTCTCGAAACCATGGGGTTGAAGGTAAGTTCCACCAGACTGGTACCAATTATCACCTAGGATTCCGAGGAAGATGTTCTATCAGCACGGCTCATGTCATTAGACTGTACGTTTGGATTGGTTGTGAGTGAAATAGACAGTTCAAAACGATGTGAGGCTGTCCTCAAAGCCCTGGGCAAGACGAGGATGAATGTATTCGCGGTGACGGTTACTCGTGACCTAACTTCTATTAGTCTTGCAGATGCTCGCTATGAGGAGGCCTTAAGCAAGGCAAAAAAGCGTGCTTTTGAGCGCAAAGTTATGGAGTACCGGAATTTAGAGGAGTGGCAATACGACGCATTGCCGGACAGCGCCCGTGAGGAAGTTGATTCCGTTCTGGCCGAGTGGAAGCGTCAACAGAACAAGGACAGTAAAGAGTAAGTGGCCAGATACAGGGAACTAATCTTTTTAGAGTAACGGTGGTACAATCTCAACCGAAAAGCAGTTCGAGGAGGTAGGCAGCCTTTCAATTACAAATGGGATGTTTAGTCAGAACCTCGGACCAAAATCCTCAGTCTCTTCTGTGGGTTCAAACAAAGGGAAGTACGCGGACCTCGAAGCCAAGTGAGTTGATCTCCTAGATGGGAGTCGCATAGAGATGGCCTTTTATTTTGTTATCGTTTGGAAGCACATGTTTGCCATCCTGAATCACAACATAGGAGTTCAAGAAAGATGTCTCTGCTATAGGTTAAAGGAGTTTGAAAAGGAGCACCGCAGAACCTGCCATCTCCTAAGCACTTGGGATATCAAGAATCAGGAGCAAAACCCCAACGGAGCTTCACAACTACCTATTACCTTGGACTCGCCTAAAAACATCTCCTCGCACAGTTCGGATTATAATCTTGTTGGCATTCCACATTTTGTTGTCCATTCGAAATTGGACGCCGAAATCGAGGTGTCGCTTGCGGATCAAGTCTATGAACGCGTTGAAGATGTCCGACGAGAGGAGCCAAATATATCGGTGGTGATGAACAAATTAATGCCTCACTTGCCGACTAGGGAGGAAATTCGATGTCAACTGGGCTATGGACCACTTCCAATTGATATTCCCACACCAATGACATTTTCTGTTGTCAGTCGACCAGTTGAAAGGGAGAGGTGTGATGAAGTAAACCACTTTTTTACCATTGTGAAGTCTCCAGACTTGGCGGAAACGATGGAGGCAGGTTCACTGGATGCAATCAAACCAGTGTCATGAGTCCGTGCACTTTTATAACTCATGAAATTATGGTTTTGCACAATTCTTAGGCAACAGAAGGTTCACAAAGTGCCAGTGGGTTGTCTGCCACGACTCCGAGGTCCCAACGTACATCGACAAGCTCATCTTCCAGAGGCAAACGGCGGCAAGGAAAGACATTATTGACGATTCCTGAACAAAACTTTTGGTAAATGTGCCTATTCCATGTAGATGGTCATTAAACTCTTAAAAACCTTTCCATTCGGATGTACAAGGTGTTGATTAGAAACAACAAGCATATAACCAAATGAGAAACAAATTTATAAAGAGCATCTATTGAGGAAGCTCTTTTATGCCTAGTGACCCATCACTCTACCGCTGGATTTTACCTGAGAATGGCCAGATTGAACTCACCTTAAGGTTTGCTCCAGGAGGGGTAGGTGAATTCAGGGAGCTCCTGAGATTTGAAATTTTGAGAACGAAAGAAGAATTCAAAGTCGAATGTCAGGGCTGCTGCCAGCTGCCTCGACTAGTAATTGAACCTAGGTATGCACATTTACCTACGCATGTCCACTCACCTCTAGAAAGATGTTTTCAAAAATCGAAGAATGCTACCCTTTGAATAAACCACCAAGAAAGACCTTCATAATTGATAAAAATTGCTTCCAATTTGGACCCTTACTTGCAGGCAAATCACGAGATCGGTGAGTTTCTGTTACCCTCACCAATCGTAACCCTGTGCGTCATACCATCACTATATCTTTGGTTGTGCCTTCCAGAATACTAGCTGGCGATTATAAGGAGAATGTTACAGAGCTGAGGCTCCAAAATGATGGACCGCATAGTGTAGAAGTAAAGTTGGCATTTGAAGACAATGGAGACGGTGAAAATTTTGCGGTCTCGCCGTCGGAAATTCACATTGGTCGGGATGACGTACAGGTTGCAAAAGTGTACGCTCTACCAACCTCCATAATTAATGCAACAAGCAAATTGATTGGCTGGATTAAGGACAACCCCGAACCAATCAAATTGGACTTTGCTGTGATTGGTGTCTTACCGAATCTCACAGTTCAAACAAAAGTAGTTAATTTTGGGAAAGTCCCATTGAATAGGTAAGTTCGACATTTTGTGTTCATTTCAAGCGAAAATAGAACTGAGCGGCAGAAAATAATTATTCTTAATCCCACTCTAATTCCTGTTGCTTGGAAATGTGAGGTTCTGGAATCAGTTGTGGTAGCAAGTTTTACTGTATATCCTACTTCTGGTATCCTTGACTCGTCCGACGAACTTATGAACATTATGGTGGAGTATAATGGGTCTTCAAACCCTCAAAAGTTAGCAATCAAGAGGTGGTTGCGCTTTGTTGCAATGGATGTTAGAGGATTGTCGAGTCCGGTAGCCATTCACCCACCTGTCGGTGTTCAAGTTGAGGCAGTGGATCCTGAGTTTGAGATTGCGATGCCAAAAGGTTCGTCAGTCCATTTTAAATATGCATTTACTTTCGCCTTGGTAGAAGGCCTCGATTTTGGACTGATTAGGGTCCAAGAAGAAAGTAAAATATCGCTAGAGTTGAGAAATCATGGCCCTTTTAAACTACAATACAGGTGAGCTGCCAAATTTTTGGACATTATTTAGTAGATTTAGAGGTGTGCTGCCTCAGAAGAAGCAGATGGACTTGCAAAAAGCCCTCACCATAAATCCACAAAGTGGAATTCTCCTACCATCACAGAATTTAATCATTACGGTAATTAACTGGGTTGATGGAGACCCATGTTTTAGATTCATTGCAATTCCCTGCACGAGATGGAGGTCCACGATGAGGTCGCCTTCGTCTGTGAAGTGGAGACGCACAAAGGCGTCCCAATATCCTCTTACCCCATCCCCATATCTGTGAGAGTCCGGCGCAGTCAGTGAGTCAAATGGCAGGAAATGATAAGTGAAATGCCAAGTGAAGGTTTAAACTTCTTGGTAGCGAATAATTAGTCTGACTACCGGATCATCTCATTGTCAGTTAATTATGGCACGTGTGTCAGACAGATAGACAAGCTCAGGAGTTCATGCATTTGGGTGATTTCTGGAGGAGGGAGAAGAGTTTAGTAACTGGTCGCGTACAATCCCATCATGCGATTTTCTCGTGGTTCTGTTGGTAATGAGCTGTTTCATCAGCACAGATCCTCTTTCGTCCAACATAATTCTCACTAAAAGGGCACGAGTAAAATGGCTGAAGTAGGACAGAATTCCAAGGCTCTAGTTTCCAATTGGTTAATCCATCTCAACTCAGAACGATTAAATAACAATGCAGCATAGACGCAGGCTTTTGGACCGGTTTCTCCCGACACTTGAATCCATACTAGTAAAGTTGGTAATCGAAGTACTTTTCATCACTCGTGTCGAGGACCTTCAAAATTTAGTCGTTGACAAGAGGCCTGATCCTACTTATCCCACTCAACTTGAAGAGTCGGTTTTCTTAAAATAAACACCAAGAATTTGGAACGTAAACCGTCTTAAGGGCTCACGCATTTGATTGTCATGGGAGGGCTTCGGCGATGAAAAAACTTTCTCGCTTTTACCCTAGTTTTAAAATTCTCCCGTCGAAGGAAGTGTCCTTTGGGACGATGGTGGTTAACACACGGGCTTCAGAGCAAGTGACAATAGAAAACGATGGTGCCTTTGATCTTTACTACTCAATTCTCCCCAAGGACTCCAAGCCTAAAGCACGGTCGGCAAAACGCGAATCTAGGTGAGTGAGCATTAAGACTGACGGTCTCACCTCTATGAAATGTAGGTATCACGGTTTCGCGAACTACATTCATTGCATGGGAGTCCAAAATAGGTGAGTTGTATGGATAATTGTAGAGTAACAGATGTCCAATCAAACATGAGTGTAGGAACTTGCATAAAAAATACGTTTTTCTGCTAGTTACGGGATGTATTTGCATGGAGCCCTCTCGAAAGACGTATGAACGTATTGGCTAGCTAAAATTATAGTATCATACAACCACTCCATTTGGGCTTGGAAATTTATGCTTACTTAAAGTTCTTTTAAGACGAACCTTACAATTTGTAGTACTTCTCCTGTCCTCCATGACATGATTTTTCCTGCTTGGCAGTAGACAGCAAAAGTTCCTTTTCCCTTAGCTACCCAGACGGTTCTTCTACAAAGAGATTAAAGCTTGCATTACTTTTGAATACTTTTATTTCAAATAGGCTGTTTTCTCTTAAAGTCAAACGAGGTGGTCGTTGGGCGCTGGAACGAGGGATAGGATGTCGCAAGGTCCTTTCGTAATTTCTCCAACTAGGGGGACAATTCCGATTGGACAGAAGCAGCCAATCACTGTACAGTGTTCAACTGGACCAATCAAAGCTGCGTTTGATGAGGTATGCAATGGACGCTTAATTTTAGTGCCACTTCATTGAGTTTTAAAGTTTTGCATTAAGAGGTAATGCGGACCGTTTCGGAATTTAGCATAGTGGAAGTACATTCTAGCAGAAAAATAACCACTTTATAGGTGACTACGATGATGACGATCATGTCAGTAAATAAACGCAAGGGGAGGGGATCTAAGGAGTCCTCATCCTCACTTTCCTACTGAATCCAGTGGTAGTTAACGCACGGGGTAATTTTTGCGAAGCTTTTCTGCAACCCTCCTAACGAGTGGTCAAATTTTGATTGAATAGAAGCAGCCTGTCACTGTACAGTGTTCTTTTGAGCCAATTAAAACTGTCATTGTTGAATTATACAATGGATGCTTATTTCAGTCCTACTTCACGGAGTTGTGGAAAGCCAGGCATAATTTTTGTTATCTAGAGTGGCGGTGACACATTTTAGCAAAAGTCCCCCAATCGGTAATGATAATGAAGATGGGTAAACACTGCGAGGGGCTTGAACGCCTGCCACCCTATGTACCCACTGGACCCAGTAATGATGAATGCTTGAATTTTGGGTCTAGCACTTAGGGTATCAATCTTGGCTCTTCATAATCTTAAGACAAAGACAATTACGAAACATCCAATTTCTACCAAAAAAGAAAAGTGGCTGGCTATGCAAAGATGTTCTACGTGGAGCTGGGCTTACAACTGATGCATCAGGGTCTAAAACAGTTCAAAAACTGTCGGGTTTGATGCGACGAATATAGAGTACTACAACTTTTGAGATGCCACTACTAATACAAGTCAAGCAGTTGATTCAGTAGATAGAGAACCACAAGATAAGCAGTTGATGGCCGGAACTAATGATGTAAACAATGGCATCAATATGACCTTCATAGTTGAGGTTATCAAGTTCAACACCTTGTAGACCTAAGCGCTCCCATAGATCACCGGTGGTTAACAAAGTAGGTCAGAGCTAGTGCCTATCACTTATCTGCATCAAATTCTACACAAATAAGTCGAAAAGTCGTGGTAAGCTACTGTACACACTGTTATTTTAGGAGCTTGTCATTCAGATTGCGGACAAACCAAACAATGGAACAGATGTTGCCAGTGTCCCATTTCGGCTTTCTGTGGAGGTGTGTAGCCCCTCCTTGGAAATTGAGGATATGGCTTCCATTTTCGAGGAACATTCAGTCTGCCAATCTCGAAGTGAACTTAAAAGACTGGCCAATCACGGCGTAAGCTATTCCATGAAAGCATCCCGAAGGTCTCCTTCTTCCCAATTCAGATTGTAGGTGCGGCATACATTGAGGATGAAAATTGTTTCGACTTTGGAGTTACACCAATTGGCGTTGTTTCTTATGGAAGATTTAGGATTTTCAACAATTCCAGGGCTGCTCTGGATGTGAATTATCTCCTAAGACAGGCAAAAACAGAAAAGAGACGAAAAACTCTACGAAATGATCCCGACGCTTTGGAGGCGTTTAATGCTGTTCCGACGGTGTCGCGTATTGAGCCTTACCGGTCTGCCTACGTCATCTGTTCCTTCAACTCAAAGTCGTTGGGGGTTGGTGACCGACACATGTTGCTTGCAAATTATAAGTAGAAGGCTTGCCTTATCTGTACCGCACTTTAGGTCTACTCGGCGACTTTCCAAGTTCTTGTTGAAGGGAGGAGCGAACCGTTGCTACAGTTTGACTTACGTGGTGCAGGCGAGATACCTCGTGTTAGTGTAGAGGAGCCGACATCACGAAATTCCCGAGGGAATCTCTACTTGCTATTTAACAAAGATCAAACATCACGGGTCATTAGAACGCGGAATGATGGAATGATTCCGTGTCAGGTAATTGAAAATGCTCCTATAGTCATGATTGCTTAAAAATTGTAGGTGAAAGTCGATGCGGAGACAACGGAAGGTCATTTCACGGCTTTTAGTCTCAGTGAAGGCGAGCTCAGAAGGGAAGACGGTAGGACGTTTTCTAGCCCCAATTGATTGGGGAAAATTTCCAAGCACAATACTTCGACATTCATACAATCCATTCTTCCTCTTCAGATTTAATATCCGATGATCGGCAAACCTCGGTCAACTTTACATTAGCCGTAGGTGAATCTCGCAGTCTCGAGGTCACTTTCGTGCCCATGAAACACAAAAATGGCGGTCGTGTCACTGGCTGTGTTAAGATTTACCCTCAAGGCAACGACTATGAGAAGGAGGTTATTGAATTAGTTGGCTACTCTCCAGCAGAGCTTACGCTGATTCCACAAATTCGTTTGATGGATTCTTTGGATGTTGAAGGTGGAGTCGTACGCATTAATGTTGTACCCGTTTCTCTTCATATACACTCTAACTAATGCCTCGAAATACCCTTTAGCGACCAGCGAATTGTCTCAAATCATTGGTAACATAAAAAATTTGAACATTTGCTTACTCCTAGAAGTCAGCATGAATCACATGAATCTCGGCGACTGCTATGTTGGATCCGCAATCTCCAACAGCCTTGTCCTGAGTTACCCAATCAAAACTGGCACGATTAACTTTACAACATCGGAGACGAATGAACCTCCATTCTTTGCTTTTGTCTGGCCACAGAATCATCCGCATTTGGAATTTGAACCGGCCACAGGAGAATTGCACCCGGGCTCCTCGCTGACCGTATTTGTGAAGTTTCACAGTGACAGACCGATCGTCTATCGTTTAGCTCCAGTACGTTGTGAGCTTATACAGGCCACAAAAGCGGCATCGCAGAAGGTAAGCTAATTGGATAGTCTACATCATAGTAACGGAGGCCTTCTGCGAGTAACTCAGGACTTGGAGCATATTTAAGGATTTAAACTATTTGGTTTAATGCAGCGATGAAGCATTTTCATGTATTTAAGGGTAATTCGGAACGCAATGAAAACGAGGCTGTTGAAAAGGCTCAACCATGGTAAGATAGTGAGATGAAACGAATCTAATTTTAAGTTTTGATGAATAACGCATCCACCGATGCCACCTTTAGCAGTGCTCGCAGCGCGGGAGCGCCCCGGCATCGAGTCAGAGAATCACCTAAGCCACCGCGTAAAAGCTTATCAGCGAGATCGAACTATTCACAGAAAATCCACTTCGAGGATCCTATGATACCAATTGTCGTTGATAGTGAGAAGGAGAAAAAGAAGGAAAGAGAGGAGCGGTTTCTGGACTTTTACTTCACTATTGCTTGTGACTTTGTGGAGTACCTGTGTGAAGTGGACTCCATTGAGTTTGCGGATGCACCCCTTTACTGTGAAGCAGTTAAACCGTAAGTTACTTGTTTCCTCTCTAATGGAGCCCTTCTATTAAGGCTGCGCATAAGGAACGTTGGGAGAGTGACAATGACCTTTCGCCTTGAGAAAGTTGATGATGGAGATGGACCGTTTAAAGCGGACATTAGTGAAAGCCTAATTTCACCAGGAAAAAGTGTAGAATTGCGGGTAAGTTACAGTCAAAGTGGACATTTTTACAGTAGTTTCTTAATATTCCCTCCCTACAATTTCTAGCAATTATTTCTGCTCCAAAAGAATTTTGCGTACTTGTTATTACTACTTGGTAGTTCAAGTAGACATGAATTTTTGGCGTTGAACACGAATTGTTTTAAAGCGTAAGACAAGCTCGACTTTAGCCATAATTTGAAGCCGTTGGGAATAAGATTTGTCTCCCAGCAGTTTAAAATACGACAGTTAAAACGGACGTCTTGATAGATTTGGTGGTCCTCCCTTTATTTCCACTTTTGTAACGCTTCGAATTTCTTTTTCGCCTTAGGGGTCAGCGGTATCCTTTTAGACAAGAGGCTTGAACATATTTATCGGCTCCAACCCGAAATTTTTCCATACAGATAGCAGTCGATGGTTTATTCCTTAAGATATTTCACTTTTAAGCTTCGAAACGTTTTAATGAGTTCGGCTAAAGTGTTCAGCGATCTTCTTTTCCACCACCGCTCCCATGCCCCTGAAAAGATTAGATTGCTTTAAGGTGGATCTCATTTACCTGAAGGTGTTTTCAGAGTGTACAGAAAATGGAGACTATATTGGGTCAAAGCTTGTCCCTACCTAAGGGGTCACGGCGTTGCTGTATACCGACCGAGTCTCACCTAAAAGGTACCTCCAAACCTGCAGGTATTATATACAGTTGAGATAGGTTACACTCAAAGCTACACAGACGGGTAATAACGTGCCCCACTTGAGTATTTTGCACGTAAACACTTCCATCCGAAATACAACTTTCCACAGTTAAACGGGAGCGTTATACCTAAGCCATATAAATGTTACCACAACGCAGCACCCAAGAGGCCCAGCTTGGAGTTTGAGAAAGGGATGGAATGTTAAAAAACAACTCTAGCTTTATTGATATATCTGCTCATAAAGAAAACGAAGCCAGATTAAGGGGTAAGCGGTTAGCTCCGCTGGTGAACCGATTCCTGACAGTTCACAGTTCACTGAGGTGAATGGTAAGATGATGCAACCATAAACACTCAACAAACATGCTTCCACTTGTTATAATAATACATCCGGTAAGATGCTTGTCCTACCAAACCGAAAATCCAATTGGACACTGACGCACCGGAAGTGGTGAAGCGAAAGTTCTTGCATTGTGTTTTGCTTGACTGAAAAAAATACGGAGTGGTTTGAAAACAATAGCTTGCCCAATTTTGTCCAATCAGCAGTTGAGATGAAACAAAGACTGAACGTATAAAAATGAATGTTTGGCATTCAGTAGAGCAGACAAAGCACAAGGTTGAATTATCACTCAGGCACTTTTTCATACCTAAAGGCTGAATATGCTTAAACAGGGGGACCATGAAGTAGTAGTACTTTAAGAATGACTTTGAAGGTGAGAAAATAGCTTTTCAAGCCTTCAATAGTCAAACTGAAGATTCTGTAGGATTCTACTCTGTCGGTTTGGTCAGAATTTCAAGCACCGATGCAACTTCGTTGGTCGTCACTTGACCTTATGAACTGCTGCATACGTGTGAGAGCACAGGTGCTGTTGAGGTCCTCAACCAGGTTAATTAAGATGCAAACCCTCACAACTGAAGTTCTTAGTGGAGATAATGTGGGGATTATGTTAGAGCTGGAGGTTATGGCCGTCACCACGTTAAATGACCTTGGCCTCTATGTAGTTGTTGGTTAGGCCGACTGTACTGGCAACAAGTCTGAGTTAAGGGCAAGGTTGCCTGAGGTTGTATATATCCTCAGTACTCTCCACTTCCTCTTAATTTCAGTTGACATTTCGGCCAACACATTCGGGTGAACATGAATGTAATTTCGTTTTGAGAGTGCCTTGTACCGCAGACGAGTCTACCGCCTCAAAGGTCATACACGCAATCGGGAGAGGAGTCAGCATTCCTGTACACCTTCAGCTTCCCAAATGTGATTACGAGGCCAAGCATTTACCCGCCGATCCTCTATGGTACATGGCTCAGACGTTGGTGATGGTGGGCACCGGAATTGGCTATAAAGTTGCAAGGTATGTAACCCAAATGATTTATCCCCAGGTCCACCCCGGAAGCATCCAAAGACGTAACTATATGAGTATACTTCCTGCCTTACCAATGCAACCATAGCGACCAAATACACAAGTTTACAGTTTTCTTTAGCCTTACAGTGTGGTAATGACGTTGAGAGGACCTTGAAATTTCAATTAAATGATAGCTTGCTTACTTGAAACAGATCATTCGAAATCACGAATGCCAGTGAAACCTCCATTGAAATCGATGTCAAGAAGGTCGATCCGAGTGATAGAACGATGGAGATTGTTCCTTCTGCAACCTTCGTCAAACCGGGTCACTCGGTTGATGTGAGTTAGACCTTGATTTCATTTTAAACCTTGTTGAGAGGTAATGATTATTCCCATCCCTAGGTGGAAGTGACCTTCGTAAGTCAGACCAAAGAAACAAAAGAGGTTTGTGTAATCCTTGAAGCGAATAGCCACCGCACGCCACTTTTACTTGTGGGTCAAACGAGGGAGGCGGTTGTTGCCTTCGATCGAAGCCACCTCCACCTGCCCGAACTCCTCATCGGTCGTGAAGCCGAGGAGATAGTCCACCTCGTCAACACTGAGGCAATACCAGTGAATTTTAAGATTAACAAATCAACTCTTCACTGCAATGGAAGTCTGGATAAGTTGTCGGTTTCGCCCATGAGAGGATGTGTCCAACCAAATGAAAGGTAAATGAATCACTTGTGTGGAATCAGGAGTGTTAAGAGATGTTGTGATTTATAAAGTAACAAGGGGACGACATGGTGGGAGTCCTCCTATTAAAGCATCCCTCTATCCCCTTCTTGCAACTGTTCCCAAATCCGCAATCATACAACATAAATAGACATGGAAATGCAAATCGCTGAGGAGAGAAAGAGCTGCCGGAAGTGGTGTTAAGCTCACAGGAAAGAAGGAGGGTTAATTTACCAGCAAAAGCAAGGGCCACATGGCCCACCTCTCCTCCTCCCTGCAACGGAGGAGGAAAGAGAAGTATTCTAGTTTATTTTTTTTATTTATTCCCGGCAAAACTTTCTCAGTAGAGTGTGAATTACCTTCCTTTTCGTAACAAACGATCTCATTGCTGAATTCCTTTCAGATTCCCTCTCAAGATCCACTTCTCGCCAACGGAAGAACGAAGGTGCAATTTCAACATTCTGTGCAGGGTGGAGCATCGCCAGAGACCCCTTCGATTGAACGTCAAAACTGGTGCCCTTAAGTGCTCCGCGACTGTTTGGCTCTTTGATGAATTTAGTGAGGCAAAGCAAGCGATTCTACCCTTTCCAATACAGTGTCTGGCAAAAGACGTGGCGAAATCCACAACTCTAGCAAGTCGAAGAGTCGTGGACTTTCCCTCCCTGCGTGAGAACCTAACTATCGTAGATTTTGGTGAAGTGTTCACTGGATGCGATTCTACAAGACTGTTGAAGTTGATTAATCATGGTGAATACGAAGTGGAGTTCGGTACTGTAGTTACATCGACATTGAAGATTGTACCTATGCCTTTCATTATGACTCCAGATTTTGGGAAGGTTGGACCACTGAAGGAAACGCTTCTACAGATCGTCTTTAAACCCGATTCCCTCTTTCGAGTTCCAACTCAAACAACAAATTTTCTCGGTGTCATTGCCATTCTGAATGGACCTGCATTTGCACTTGACTTGCGTGGACGTGTCACTGTGAATCCGGTTGACATCTCACCCAGTTACCTGAATTTTGGTCCTCAGTTTACGCAAGAAATAGGACTGGGTGTAGTCACGAATTGTCTAAGAATTTCAAACAGGAGTCCAGATAAGCCGGTCTACGTTGCTTTTGTACTATCCACCTTATCCAACTTCAGTTGTGACTTCTCCCCTCAAATGATTGAACCGGCCTCCACAGCAGATGCAAAAGTCACCTTCCATCCCTCTGCATGCAAGGACTATGAGAGCGAATTGTGCTTTCTGCTGAACGAAAAGGTGAAAATAAAGATACCTGCCAGAGGAAGAGGTGTCAAGCTTGATGTGGAAGTAAATTGTGGCAATTTAATGATAAATCAGGAGAGAGAGGGAATGAGTAAGACACCTGTTAAAGTAAAAGACAGGAAACAGGCAGATCCCTCCGTGGTTCACCTCGGAAACCTCACCTTCATGCAAAGCAGTCGTCGTACAGTGGGAATATTTAACAAGAGTCCGGCACCAATTACAATAACTGGTGCCTCCGTGGTGCCCAAATCCAAGGCGCTGAATGAAGTTCTTGTAAACGTGCTAACTTCAAGGCCGAGTGCTTCGAATATCCTTTCGATGAATTTCCTGCCCCCGCTTCCATTTGCAAATACAAATAAAAAACCACAAAGAGGGACACGAGGCAACTCTGAGGTTAGTCGCGTATCACTACCAATCAAAGACCCAACAGCACAAATTGAAGTGATTTTCTCCCCTCGGGACCTGCCAATTATGCCATTTTCTGAAGAGGTTCTACTACGGATTTCAACTGCCAGTAATCCGAACAAGTGTATTTGGATTCCAGGTTTTACAATTTGTGGGAAGTGCACTGGTGCAAAGATGGAATTGGAACCTTCTGTGATTAATTTTGGCACTGTTGTGGTTGGAAGTAGTAGTTGCAAGACTGTTACCATCTCAAATCATGGGAATGAATCTGGAAGGTATGGTGGTTTACAGAGGCACTAATCCAACCGCATTAGGTTTATGTGGGATGAAAAGACGCTGCCCAGACACATTGTGTCAGTCGAACCCAAACGGGGAAGCATTCATGCAAACACATCAATGAACTTCAACTTTACTTTCAAACCTCTTCAAGTGAACAATGAACTCTTCCTTGAGGTGAGAACTTAATTTAGCTGGTAATTGTAAAAAGAAAGGAAAGGCTAAAAGTTACTGTAGCCTTCCATGTCGAATGAAACCATAACACTAAGACCGAGAGCGTACAAAAGGGGCTGCAAGGCCTTTGGGACGGCTCGGAGGTATTGTCACTGATCAAAAGTATATTGGCGGAGCCTCTGGTGGCTGTTTAGTCAAAGTGAAGAGTTCAACAAACAGTTAAAGCATTGCGCAGCCCCTCTCGTCCGTTGAGCGTCGTCCACGGCGCTTTCATAATTCAACTGCCCGCTTCGGCCATCCCGGCATGGACAAAGGCGTAGGAAAAACACCCACAAATCATCCACACCAGCCATTAAATTTGCATGTAGATCTCAACTTCGCCTATTTTTAGCGGTTCTTTTAGATCTGGAGTTTTCACAGGTTTGGACAGTGAATTGGGAGATGAGGAACTGTGTAGGTCGTTATGTATGGTTCCTGCCAGTTGCAAGAAACTGACTTTAAAGTAGTATCCTTTAATTAAAGACAGGGTTCCCAACAGTTGCGCGAAGATAAGGTTTTCTCACTATCCAGCCATATCTATCTGGGCTTGACGCAGCTGGTGAAAGTGTGGAGGAGGCATCTCGAGTTCAGGCAATTGTTACCTTCGCACAGGTTGGGCCAGCAGTTCCGCGGCGAAGCTGGTAGATAGTTCACAACCAGTGTCGCTTCAATTGATGGTAACTATCCAGTGCACTAAAGGACTAAGGTAGATTTCGAATGTAGACCTTCTGTTAGGGATTGCCACTGATTCGTCGATCCGTCGCATGTGTGGTTCTTCCGCTCAGATATGGTTTATCAACCGGTAGCAAAAGTTGGAGTGGATGTCCTAGAAGATCGGGTCTACCATACACTTCCGAGATGTCCTTGAAGACGAAAGACAACAAAATATCGATGCAGAATTTGCTTTGTCGACGTAGTGATATGGCTCGCAAGGTAGCCTGCCCAGCGTAGGCGTAATGGTGGAGCCCCTGAGTGGCCTATAACCATAAATGGGGGTTAAGCTAGTAATTAACTCATTGGCCGCGAATGAGTTTTCATTTTTATCAAATGGTTGATTAGTCCTGGCCGCTTCTTGGTAAAAAAATTTTGCCTTGTAAACCTCGGGGCTGTATCGGTCGGTTCTTTTCCATCGGTCCTTTACAAGAAGAGCGTAGAGAACCAAAGCGCCAGTACTGCACAATAAGCAAAGCAAGTACAATCCTATGGGGCGGAAGTGTTTCACCCGGAGGAAACTTGAATTAGGCAGTAAAAGGATCGGATGGTGCTAGTCAGTTGCTTTTCTCTATTTCCCCATTTCCTGTCACAAATAATCTCCTTCAAACAGTGCCTTTTGCGTTAAGTGAAGAGCAAGTAAAAGTTTGTGCATGTTATGGTTACATAGTACGTGATTATTTAGTTTGTCTGGGGTAGTAGTTCATGACCCTTCGTGGTTATGCCTGAAGGGTCTTTGATCCACGTCCTTCATCACCGAAATCTAAATGATCAAACATTTTTCGAGGTGGGATGGTTGACCACCATACGGAAAACTAGTCGGCTCGAGCAACCCATCCACACTGGACCTCTCAAGGAGGTCATCACGACATGGAATCTGGAGTAGATAAGTCTGCCGACTTTCCTTATCCGCATTACAGAGACTGAAGAGCAACACAACGATAAAATAAATGAATTAGTAGGGGGGACGACTTTTTGCTTTGTTTGGGGTACGTAAATTCCACAAGTGGACGCTCTGGGGGGCCCCTTGATGCGACGTCATGCAATCTTGTGCCGTGTCATCTCTTCACTGCTCACAGTCAGGATGATCGCCTTGTTGAACGCAACACTACATTTCAAGTTAGAATTAGGTATGGAGGATAAGTCTGACCTACCCAAACCTCCTATAGCAGTTGTTCTCTAACCTGTCAATCTTATATGCTGGGCAGTTTAATATTTCTCCTCCAAGTAGTCATGCACAATTAAGATGTGGAACTTGGATCGCACCACTCTTGACAACTTGTTGTAATGCTCCACACTTCAGAGATTCGTTCCTCAATTTGGGGGTCTTTGCTCCGCGTCTTTCATCATCAATACTTAATTGCTTTAGCATTTTCCGAAGCAGGGTGGTCGGCCACCAGACCTTCAAAAAGTGCAAAAGATCAACTGTGAGGAAAAACTTTACACTTTTAAATATAAGTCTAAATTAACAAAGCAAATAGGCCTGAATCACAACAAGTTGCACCAGCTTCTTATAGGGGCTCTGCATGACCGAAAAAGAGTGATAACCAAAATAAAGGGCATCTACAGCCAACCATACTCCCTAATCGGGATAATTAACTACACTTTACAAGTTCCTTTGCGTTCAAAGGAAGTATTAAAACAAGCTATATTCAAAAATACTGCAAATTTTCTTGACTTAATGGTTTCCCTCGGAAATTTTGACACACTTGAATTCTCTAACCTGACATTACCTCAAGGAATGAGTCAATTAAGGTCTATCAGGAAGCCTTACCCCCTGCAATGACTTTATATACTATGTCTCCTCCCCTCAGAATGTCACTTGCAACATAGAGGGGTCGAAACCCCTGCGAGTGACTCTTATCGGAGTCAGTTCGGCATCCCTTGAGGCCGCAGAGGTCATCCAATTCACCTGTGCAGTACGAGAAAAGGACATGCAAAGTGTCAGTCTTTCAAATCCCACGAACAGTGTGTGGACAATCAAACCTGTGCTCACTGGCACTGAATGGAGTGGCAAGGGACTCTTTGAGATTCTGCCCAAAGGAAGAGTAGACTATGCCATCACATACCATCCCCTAAGTATGACCTCAACGGGTGAAGTCCATAAGGTAAATGAACAACACTTGACAAGGTCTAACCAACGCTGGTTGCCTCACCTCCTGGCATTTGTCAATTAAAGGGCTCAATATTCTTTCCACTTCCAAATGGTTCGGGAGTGAAGTACCGCCTCGAAGGCACATCCAACCCTCCAAATGCTCTCAAATCCAAAATAGCTGTAGAAATTCCCTGCAAACGGAAAGTCGACCTCCAAATTGATGTTCCCAATTGGTTGTCAAGGCTGCAAAGATTTTGTGTTTCTTGGAAGGCTTCAAACGAGTCGAATTTTACATTTACTGGTCCCCAATTCATTGATGTACCAGGAGGCGTGTCCAAGAAGTACCCACTTTCCTGTCTGGGCTTGGGGGAGGCTTCAACCACTTTAAAAGTAAGGCAGAGTCCATCCTCCCCTTTTGTTTTATTCCATTCAAACCACCACTGGCGTTTTAGGTCACCTTCTCAAGTATGGACAGTGAAGAGTACCAATTTGTAGAGTATCAGCTTCGAGTGATCAGACCCAAACCTGAAGGTCTGATCAAATTAAAAACCCCACTAAGGAAATCTGTGGCCTACCAGTTACGGTTGGAGAACCCATTGCGGAAGGATACTGTCGTGGCACTTCACTCAACACTGCCTGAACTGACATGTCCACCGGAGTACAAGTTGACCTCACAGTCGAAGGTGGGTGGTCAAATTCCCTAGGGACAACCTGTGACAGTATTTTCACTTTTTCTCTCTGTCTATCAGCCTAAAACTGCCCATTTGAGAAATATTTTTTACCTCTTAGAGCATAATTAATCTTGACTTCAAACCTTGGCGCATTGGAAAATTCAACGGCAGCCTCGAGGTGAGCAGTTCGGAGTTGGGCCTTAGTGTCTATGACCTCAATCTGGAAGCCCTAGAGCCTTTGCCTGAAAAACCGGTCAAATTTCAAACGATTCTCGGCCAATCTGACACATCTACCGTGACAATCTCCAACCTGAGTCGAAGCAGAGCCGAGTTCACCTGCAAGGTGAGTGACATCACAAAAAGGTTGGGTGAGGTAAAAAGGTCAGTCCTTGAAAAATTTCTGTTCTTGCATTCCCCTCTAGATTACTAATGCCGCCTTCCGATGTGAGAGGTCAGTGCTTGTGGCCACCAATTCGTCAGCCGAACTGCCAGTGACATTTGAACCAAACAGATTGGGCGCATCAAAAGGCACTTTGAAGGTGACAAGCAGTCAGGCAGGATCTTTCATCTTCCCACTTTATGGATTTGCTAAGCTGCCAACACCTCAGGGTCCCTTTCTTGTTGTCACTACAGCTCCAACCTTGTTGACGGTGAGGAATGTCTTTTCAGAGCCGACTGAATTCACTTTAGAGGTAAATATTACATTGACAACCAGAAAGGCATAAAATTGCCTTCACGCAGGACCAATGATAGCAAATGCGTCGGAGACTGTACCCACCTGTCAATTTTTTAGGTTGACAACACTGCTTTTCGGATAGAATGCTTCCAGAAAGTGGTGAATCCGCACAGAGAATTGAAAATTTCTGTTACTCTTGAACCCCGCGATTACTCATCCGACGTGCACGGAAGACTTGTCGTCTCGTGCAACCCCTCCACACTGGATCCCCCTATTCGGTGGGTCTTCTATCTCAAGGGGATCAAGTCCACATGAAATATGGGGGCAGACAAGTATTCTGACTCCATATCCACATTAATGAAATTGAAGAGCAAAAAGGCAACAAAATAAATGAGTTATTAGAGGAAGATGGCTTTTTATGTTTGGATTGTCAGTGGGTGTGTGACTGGGGCGCAAACTGCACAACAGAACTGTCTGAAGGTCCTCGCGATGGGACACCATGCAATCCTGCACCGTGTCAGCTCTTCACTGCTCACAATCAGGATGATCGCCTTGTTGAAAGCAACACTACAGCTCAAGTTAGGGTTAAATATGAAGGAGGAGACTCATTTGCCCAAACTTCCTGTAACAGTTGTTCCATAATCTGATAATCCTATATGCAGGGCAAGGTCCTCTCTGGCGGTTAATATTTCTCCCCAAAGTAGTCATGCATAATTCTGATGTGGAGGTTGGGTCGCATCACTCCTAGCAACTTGTTGCAATGCTCCGCACCTCAGGGACCGTTTCCCATTCTGGATGTGTGTCGAAAATGGGCCTTTAGAAATCCAAAAAGGCGATCGCTATTAAATGCCCTACCAACTCTTCCATCTCCAGTACTTTTACCTGACTGGGGTTTATGAACCCTGATACTTTCTTTACTATAAAAAGAGTCAGTGAAGAGAAATCTTAGTTCAAGTGACCCCGTCCTTCTGTCGATTGTCTGGTTTTTCATATGACAGCCTTCTTCCAGTGTTGCATGCTTGATTAATCTTTTCTTAGATTAATCAATCACTTTATTTGCAATTACAACCTAAATAGCACTTCAACCCTCATACCTTTTCAAATGATAAAGACAACTGTTTAGCTCTGAGACGTCAACCATGTTTTAAAGGCCCAGTGGAGAGGGAACATACCTGTTAAAAACTTTTGTTTTGATGAAACCTTTTGTGGTGTCAGTAGTCCCGACCTTCGGTCAAAATTATCGACCAAGAGCTCATTTTAGTAAGCCAAGAAATGGAAACCATTCCTTAAAAAGTCTAAGTTAACATTGTATCTGCGCAAAGCAAGTCTTCTGGAATTCAAAATAATAATGCCTTATGAAAGGAAAACATTGTCTCGCTGTGAGCATGGAATGCATCCCCGTCTCTGTCACTTGTCACCTTCGTTTGACGAGGGCTGTATTCAGCACGTGCATCTCTTCCTTTGTCAGTTCAAAGTCGTCGACCTAATACAAAAAAGGCATTTTTAACCTATTTAAACAGAAATTTTCAATGTGGGTTATGAAGCTTATAAATTACAAGCAAAAAGGCTGCCTCAATTTAGGCGCAAAATGCATGCAAAGTATGTTTTGACTCAGTGGAGAATGTGAAAGATTTCGATGGAACGCTCACCTCTGAATAGGCAATAATTCTAGTTTGGGAATTGCTCTTTATCAGTGGACAAAGGCCGCGCTGTAGAGCGTGCTTAACCAGAACCTGTCCTGCCGACTTATGATGAACGTCCGCTATTTTCTTCACGACCTCCTCCTCAATGGGCATGATGGCAGAAGGGTCTCTTAAAAGTATGCACCAGTTAAAATGAATCAAGATGGTTAAGTACTTTTGCGTTTTAATTTACAAGAACGTTTGAACAAGATCTCAAGAAGGATTGTTTAGCTTAGCGTGAGTTCCGTTTCCAGCTTACAGCGATGGCGAGAATTTGCCAAACACAGCTGATGCAATTGGAATAAGATTAGCCGTTCGAGCTAATGCCAAAATAGAGGCATTCGGAAAGTGTACAGAAGCCTCAACCTGTATGTACTTGGGCTGTTTATCGGCATGCTTCAGAATATGGGTCAACTGCTGTCGAGTGCAATTTGCGAGCCCAATATGAGTAAATCCAGTTTGAGAAACTAAACGCTCAGCCGCCTAGTAGAAAAATTAAAAATGGCATAAGTCAACTCAGCTAGGCACATATTTGTGTATCGATGCTGCAATCAAACTAACATGCAAGAATTACCTTCCAACAGTCCAATATGTGAAAGTCTTTGTTCCTTTCGAAACCCTTAAATAAAACTTAAAACTATAACCAACCTCCAGTTCGACTAGTAAAATCTTGCGTTCAATTGCTAATCCACCAAATTCAAATGTGTTTAAAAGTTTCCCACGTTCGTTATCTATAAGTAAGAGCGGTGAGACCTTCATTTAAGTTGCCCACTATTCTTACCAATAAGGCAACATCAATGCAATGAAGTTTATCATCTTGGTTGCCTTTACTGCCTCTATTATTATCGCTCAATTCCTTCTTGAAGACATCATAGCATTTGACAAAGCTGTGGGATGTTTCGAAAGTATGATAGGCTGTATTTAGAGCCGTTTTGATCGCGTCTTTGTAATGTGGTGAGTCAGGGTTTGTCACCTCAATCCATAGGCCACGACTCATCGCAAACCCAACAAATGTATTCACGCGATATTTGAATGGTGCAATAAGGTCATTGCATCATGCTTAAAATACTTTGCTCAAAAATGTGGTACGGAGGAGATAATGAAAATAGACTTTTTGTCATTGGCGAATGTGGAAATTGGCAGCCTGCATTTATGTGTAACTGAAGCAACTTCTCCTACCGAGGAATCAAAAGACAAACAGAAACAAACATTACACAATCTATACAACCTAGAAATGGTTTGCAAGCAATATCTTTTTAAGAAAGTTATACCGTCACATCATTTAATACCTGCTTACACGAATTGATATATTCCCACTATTCCTATAGGTTTAGGATGTTTGCCATGCTTCTCTGGGTTGAAACCCACTTTGTCGCATTTTTGGATATTTAGCATTAATTTTGCTTTGGTTTCGCACTTTCGTTTGTGTGATATTTTTCTAAATGTCCTACAGCCACATTTTAAGTTTATTGTGTAAATAATTTGAGTTAATTCAATTAGTATTTAACCACAAAAGTAACTGCAACAAATACTCGACCCAGCTTGGAGAGATTAGTTGTGTTAACACACACACATTTCTCGCTTTCGCACTAATCGTCCTTGTACGACTGCCCCAAAGGCGGCTTTGCGAAATCCTAGCAACAACTATGCATGATAGCGACTCCTCAGGTTTGTCCTCCTATGCAAGCGGAACATCTTCCGATGATTTCGAAATCGATTTAAATGCATCAAACGATGCACGATCCAACACACCGCGTGATTCCACCATGCAGAAATTACCCGCAAGACAAAAGTCTAATGATGAACCCACAGTGCAATTTGCAAGCATAAAAATCGAATCACAAATGTAAAAAAATTACGGAACTTATGTTTAAGGATAGTGGAAGGAGATGCATTAACCATTAAAATATCTCCTGATAAATTGGCTTTTGCCGTTGGACTATCAAATGGTGTTATCAGAGTACAAGTTTCTTGCTTTAACGTTTCAGGTATTCTTTATTGATAAACAAATGAACGAGAACAATGTTGTTGCGTTAAAGGCGCCCGGTGAAAAGCTGCCATGTAATGACTTGTGTTTTATTGATTTTTCATCAAAACCCTATTTAAAAAAGAACCCGAATCTTTTGGCTGTTTGTAAGTCTGACGTTATAAATTAAGTTGAAGATTCTTCTGGCTACATCAGACTCTGGGATTGCTTTAATCAAGTGTCACAAGCGTCTATGATTTTTGAGATTTTTGAAAGTGCAACTCCCTGTGATTTTAACCAAATCAGTGAAGAGGGTACCGTTGCGAATGAGCTCTTGTGCGTAGCACTGTCAATGGATGCAACACGATTCGTAACTGGAGGAAATGACACCGTTATCAAGGTATACGATCTAACAACACGACTACGCCTTTTGAACTTAAAATCGGGGTAAGTTTAATGTTACTGAATGCACGTGTTAAAATAAGGTCGCGAACCTATCTAACCAAGGAGTGTACACATCACACAAGCCGCATATCCGCCTTAGTTTACCATCCCAGGGGCAAAAATGACGCGCTGTATAGTCACATCTTTGTTTCTGCTAGTTGGGACCAGACAATACAGATATGGGATGATCGAAAAGTAGCATCCCTTTGGTTTGTTCGCCTTCCCAATTCACATGTTGCAGGCATTACTACGGTCCACAAGTTGTGGGATCGGATGGAATAGACATAGACAGCATGCAGAATATCATTGTGACCTCTTCATGGGTCCGCAGTGGCGTTATGCTAAAAGTATATTTGTTTCTTGATGCTATTCGTTCCTTTTCAAGATGTGGAAATTTGCAGATTTTTCTATCACTGGGAGCTCACTAGCTGCAAAACGCAAAATTCTTCAAAATTACAGCAAACCCGTAAACGAAGTGGCACTTGAAGGTTCTGAATCTACAACTCAGGTAACCGGAGATCGGTCTACCCACACAAGAAAGCACTTTCATTAAAAATCACAATTACCAACTAAATAATTTATGACAATTACTTATTCTTAAATAAAATCAGTGAACTCGTGTTCGTGCATCCTAGGGCTATGTAGCTCGGATGGGTGGAGAAGGTCGCTACATCTTCTACGCCGGTTACGGAATGAACGTCCTCAAAGTAATCGACCGTGAAAGCATGAATGTAAGACCTACCGTACCACAAACACATCCATTTTGTTGAAGGCATTTCTGACATATTATGCGGATTATACTCCTTCTCCATTGATGGAAACCAGGGTTAAAAGCGACTCGTTACTCAAGCAAAAAATGAAGGGAGCCTATTTTGAAATGGAAAATAAGGCAAACTACATACCCACTTGGATAATCATACTTCATTCATGCGCATAAAAAATTTCCAAAAGTACACTCGATTAGATGACTTCGTTTTAGTAAGCCTTTCTGTCATATTTCCCTATTCCCCTACACTGAATTAATATACGATTGCTTGAGACACATAAATTTAATCATAGAGCAAATAACTAATTGATCTCGTTTCCAAAGATCGTTGCAGGTCTGACCGATCTCCCAAATGCAGTCTACAGCTTGGACTCCTGTCTCGACCCCCGAGACAAGCGGCGGTGCTTGCTCGTCTTCACCAATGCAAAAAATGTCTACCTGGCTTCATTGCAGTCGAGATTTAATTTCCTGGAAGTAGCTTCAACATAAAGAAGATTCCTCTTTCCTCAACATATTTTCTACCAAAAAAGTTTGTATACACTACATTAGTAGAAAGAAGCACATGTAAATCGCAAAGTATATCTAGAAGCACTAATGATGTGTCCGACTAAATAAAAGATGCAAAAACCACACCCAAGGGTGAAAATTCCCAAAATGTAAAGTGAAAGCGTCTGCTTAACGATAAATTCTTACAAATTGACATGATTCCTGTGTACTTTGGATGGAAACATGGATCAAGTAGGAAGGTAGCATCTCGTAATCCAAGAGCAAACAAGTGGTCAACTGACCTCAAGGAGGGTGCTACCGAATTGAAAAACCGCAACCAAAAATAAGTTCCACAATCATACGATTCGTGAGATACCACAAAAAAACCTCTTCATCCACCTGCCACCGAAAAGGCAAAAAGCGGTTCGATCACTAGGGGTGCATTTAACCGTAAGGGTGAGTAAAATAGGCAATAGCAATGGTTGACTAGCCAACTTAGTCTACGAATCAGAAGAAACGGTGGGGACTGGTTCTTCACAGTACTTGGCAACTGCAAAGCTACCCAATATCATTCCGAGCACGGTGGTGTAGAGGACCATGGCGAATCTTCTCTGATCGTACCGATATTCGAAAGCACTCTTCGAAATGGTTTCATCAGCACGCTGAGCCCAGGCATTTCTCAGGTTTCGATTGTAGGACCGAACATAATTATCTTCGAAGGAACCACTTTCAGCTTTTCGCAGCATATCCACATCAACTTTCGTTGGAAAATCGGAAGATGGTTGACCGCCGGTTTTAGGAATAACAAGTCCACGGTCATAGTCCGCCCTTTTGCTAGGATCGCCAAGGACTTCATACGCGCTTACAATTTCCTGGTATTTTGAACTGGATTCGGTGGTACCAGTAATATCAGGGTGGTGAACTCTTGAGAGAGCATAGAACGCTTCCTTGATTTCCTTTTGTGTTGCATTATGTTGCAAGCCCAAAATTTTATACAAATCTTCCGCACTGATGATTCCTGAGGTTCGAAATCCTCGGGTATGGGATAAACTAATGGAGCATATCGACGACAACCCCCGAGACACGTTAATCAACCGAGACGTCAGCGACATCTTACCAGCGTCGCGATGATTGGCTCAAACGATACTAGCAATCATAGAGCAGCAAATTAAAACAGATGGTGATATTGGGACCCAATCCTTTACGAGGTTTTTAACTTTTTAACATCAAGTTGGATTTTGCAGGTATGTATTTTATAGCAATAAACATATTTATTACCTAACATTTCAAAGGCACCGGCAGTATCAGTAAACACCAGCGAAGTGTATTTCGCACTTGAAGAGTCACATCATGTAGCTAATTAAGTAGATTTTACTTAGAGCGCTGACTATGTTGTTGCGAAAATGAGCCAAAATAGGGTTAGCGGTTCAAGTAGGTAATTACTGGGCCAGTTGGTTCAGCGATTGGTGGCTAAACCCTACGGGTTTGCAACGCTTCTGTGTTGCGTCAATTTGGTATTGTGAAACACGAATTGCGATCACTTGATAGAGTTAAAGGCCTTTTTGTATGACTAACTCATGCTGTGGGGCAAAATTACTTCAATCCTATTTCATTACGCTTGCTTGTCTGCCTAGGATGACTGTGCTTCTACTAAGCAGATTGTTCTTCAGTCCGCGTCAGTAGTCTCTTGGTCCTTTTGCGCGCAAAGTGCATTTAATTTTCACTGCTGTTTCTTATGAATTCAAGGAATAATTGAATGGTTGCGAAATCACCCGCAGAGGCTGTAGTCCCCATTTTTCGGATCAACGCACCCATAACAACTAACCTTATTTAATAACGTATACCGCAAATTTTGTAGCTACTGAACCTTAGGCATAAAACTCTGCGTGTCCTGTTTTCTTTACTGCTTCTTTCCTTTTTGAATATGGATGCACAAATTCCCTTTAGCTTTAGTTTAGTACCACTTGAATTTGCCTTATCCTTAGTGTCGTCCCTTTCTCTTCGTAGTTAGGAGCGCACCCCTTTTCCTACTAAGATTCACTTGAGTCTCTTTAATTACCAAATTTTATAAACGAAAAACTCTTTTACACGTCGAAACCCCGAATTTTAAATAAATTTCCAGAAACTTTGTTGTGTGAATCAACTTTCGGGTTTTCTGTCTTCTTTTGGTTATTCAGCAATCAGAGGTATGCGGACTGAAGGAGGTGATATAGTCCCAATCAGAGGTGGACGTGATGGTAGAGGCGGTTTTGCCTCGCTGTCCTCTCCCATTGTCTGCGGGCGGCGAATGCTAAGACTGTCACCAATACACGGTATGATTGGGTCATATGAAGATCCAGATATTGATGGCTTTACAATAGTGTCATAATTCTCACTGCTTGGGTGATCAACATTCATGTGTGTTGATCGCAATGCGGCCTCGTAGATGAATGCGTTCCGTTCATGGAGGGCGCTCACGCGTCTACAAATAACACCAGATCACCGATAGGACTTAATAGCTTCCTTAGATTTTCCAATTTCCTCATTGAAAAACCTTCATGCATATTTCTGGGAGCAGTTGTTATAGCACATTGAAACGTACCGTTTCCACTTCCTTCGTTTGCAAAAATAAACTATGATTCCAACCACAATGATGACGCAGAATGCGGCGCAAGTCAATCCAATGATTAGGCCCACATTCTGAGGCTATAACAAACAAGCAGAGCTAGGATCCTATGTAACTAATCATTCATACCTAAGTCTCACGAGTGAGCTTACCTCAGCGATCTTGGTTTCGCACCAATTTCCTGCCCAGCCTTCAGGGCAACTACAGAAGAAGGTGAATTTGGTGGGATGATCTACACACACCCCTCCGTTAAGACAGACACTAGAAACGGGTGAGGAGATGCCAAAAGCACCATTGTCTTTCTTGCCCCTGAGGGCCATCTTGGAGGCAATGTGTAGTGCCGCCTTCTGATCAGCCTCTAAGAGAGCACAAAGAGAGAGACGCTGCTCGCAGTAGACACCGGTGTAGTACTTTGGACAGGTGCACACGAATCCAAGGGGATTCGTCGAACTCTTGTCGCATACCCCACCGTTTTGACAGGGCGAGAAACGGCAAGGGTCGGTGAGAGAGTAACATTCGGGATCTAGCAGTAATGAAAGTGAATTAGAAGCAATATTTAGTATGCTCGAGGGTTAAGGTTATGAAATTATGACTCCACTATGTTAGAATAAAGAAAAGAATGAGCTTACAGTGTCCACCATTGCAAATGCAGATTCGGCCTAGCAGCTTGGGCACGCATGTAGCCCCGTAGGCACATGGCTCACGTGCACAAATGTCGGTTAGATTACAGAACTCTCCGGAAAAGCCTAAAAAAATAGTCTACACACCCTAGAGTTTCGTCTGCACCAGACACTTTCCTTTAGGAGAACAAACTAACCCTCGAGACAGACGCGTTCACCACTGGGCGAGCAGTAGTACGACAGCCCATCGGACTTGCAGTACGTTTCACAACGCAAACCATAGAAGTTCTCCGAACACTCAAGGTTCAATCTCAAGTAGACTCTAGATTTCAAATGCCCCAACAGTTGCACAACTACCTTGGCCCCGGATTTGTCTCATTTTTGGCGTTGGCCGAGAGTGCAGAAAAGTATCCCTTCGTGGTCACAGGTACTTCTACCTCGTAATTCCCAATCAAATCGGGACCACTGAGTTTGTCAGAATCGTAGACAGCAACTTCAATGATCAGTGATTTCTAGGGTAAAAATAACCTAGTAGCCATAAATACGGAGGAATTCCTCCTCCATTATTTAACAAGAGATTGACGTGGATTTTACAATGCGCAGTGATCGAGCAGACAGAAGACTCAGAACTCCTTAAATCACATTGTATGGCTTTGGATGGTTATTACTTACCGGTGTAGGATGTTTAATAACCAAGGGCATTGCTGATTGTTCAGTCAGGTTGACCTCAAATTGCTTCACAAATGTTTCCGTTTGAACACTCATAATGCTGCAGTCACTACAGATATGTGGGATGAAAAATATTTAGGGAGGATTAAAAGTATTTAGATGGTAGGAAGCCAATCCAACTGTTTTTTGCACCACTCACCCCCTTTGTGTTCCAATGCAAATTTCAAAGAAGACATCACACGGTCTTTCAAATACAAAGAAGTCACAAAGGGTTCCGTCCTCACGAAGGCTTTCTGGGTTCCAGTAGTACAGTTCAACTGTACCAACTGCTGCATTTCTCTCGAAGGGAAAACACACACAATTTCCGTCATCCTCTCTGGGTGACTCCATAGTAGGTAAACAAGTGAATCATAGTAACAAATAGACAAGTGAACGTCGAGCTCTAATTAAAATTATGTTCTAGCGTTCTTATTTATGTACAAGAGAAGGTTAGGAAAGCGGGATTCACTCGGGGGACCCACTAATGAACTGACACTATAGATTTGCCAGATTTTGCTACCTCTCTTAAGTGCTTGAAAAAAAACACACATTAACCCCCATGTACTTTTCACTAATCTCAAGGTGAATCCCATTTACCAAGGACACAACAGTAGGAAAGGAATAAACTTGTTAGTCAATTCATGTCTTGTAAAACATACCAAGATCTCCTGAGATAAAGTGGCATGTAAGCCAAAGGAGAGCACAAGGAGCATAGTGAAACCAAGTGTCATGGCATCACACAGGAGGCTGCTACATCAAAACGCTCTGTGCATGAGAAGGAGAGATAAACCTATCAGCACAGCGAAGCGACCCGTGATTGGATAAGGGGGCTCTGGCATCAGCACCTATCTTGGCATCGATTGCTTCCTTGGAACGTCAACTCGAAGAATTTTCTGCCACAGAGGCAGACTCACCCATGTAAAATAGATAAACGATTGCAGTTAGATTGTTGTAGAGTTGTCAATCAGAATTTTGTTTCGGTTTTTATTTGTGCGTAGAGGCCTCGACGTACTACTTAATTGAGCAGCGCAACACAGTTATTAGGGCAAATGGAAATAAAGAAAGGAAATTTGTAGCAAAATCGCATTCTTAAGGTGAGTCAAAGGACGTTTGGGGTTTAAAATAAACAAAATACTCAAGGGGTGCGACCACTGTTTTAGAAACAGACGTTGCCCCCTTTTAGAATACAGGGCATTCGAGAACGTGGCTTTCGTCTTCATGACCTCAGTTTGAAAGGAGTATGCACTTTAAAGTACTAAATTGGCATATCACTAAGAGGCCTGGAGAATCGAAGCATAGGAGTGTAAGCTTGCGTTAAAGCTATGGAAAACACACTGCCGAATCAAATAATACGTGGAGCCTAATAAAACTTTATACTTTGATGTGTCATATGCCATTTGGAGGTTGTGGAGCTAACAAAAGGAAGAAAAATGAGACTGAGTAAGAAGTGTCGTCCAAAAATTTAATTTTTAATTGTATATTCTGCAACAACACGTATATTAAAATAAATTTGACCTAATACTGCAAAGATTCCACTTGCTGCTATTCAGCTCATGTGGCTTGCCACGTGTTTGTTCTTTTATAATGTTAATTGGAGTTTCCATCCTAATTACACGATTTTGATTTGGTCCTAGATTATTTTTGCGTGTGGTTTGTTTGATTTAACAATGATGCCAATTGAGCTATCCCAAAGGTCAACGTGGGCTGTTTGATAGTGCTTGGATCGGGTCGCATTCGGCTGACACATGTAGGATAAATTTGCTTTTGGAGTTTTAAATAATATACCTTACTGTAAGTCCACCGAATTAATGGCGCTGCAGTTAGCTTAGTCATTCTTGGACGTGAAGCCTTCGGTGATGCTATGTTTGCCTTCTTATTTGCATCAAATCTTGTCTGGTTGATTTTTTAATTGGTGCAATAAACAATAGTTTTCAGAATGTTTTCTTTCCTATTAGTAAAGTCTTACAATTGGTTGCTTTTTTGTCCATTGCGCTTTCTCAATTCACCGTTGTCATCCAGGATATCTCGCTGCTAGCATACATCAACAAAAGTTGTGTGTACTCTCTCGTTATTTGGCACCTTAAATGCATACTTGTGCACGTTTGTGTTTACTGATACTTTTGCCTGTGCCTTATACTGGTGATTGCTCCTAAAATAGTTTTATATGTATTTGTTTGTAGAGTCATGTAATCCTTTGACAATATGCTCTGCTAAAACCCCAACTCTTATAAATGAACATGTTTAAACGAATACGTATTATCATACAACTGATTGCTTTTCTACTGAGTACACGTGTGAGGGCATGACACGATTGTGGTAATTTGTCGGATAAATTATATCTAAGGTAAAGCCCATGAAATTTTCTCATTTATAAGCCGATTTGAATTTTAGAGAACTGAACTATGGTAATTTATGTGATACTCATACTCAGTTTTGCAGAACATTAAGCTAATACCTTTAACTTCGTGAAACGCAAATCAAGTTTGCCGTCAGAATAAATCATTCAAAACGTTTTTCACTTTTACAATGCTCACAATCAGAAGTCTGTCTATTCATACAGTGTGTTATCATAACGTCTCACTGGCATGGGTTTTCCCAATCCTAGTTCTTTTCTATCTGCTTTTATACATTGTAAATTGCGTCAGGTCAGTACACTTCCACTTTGGGCTCTGCATCACTTTTTTCATGTAATCGGTTGTTTTTTTGGACACTTTGATATATTTTTAGACTTCTGTGCTCGCCATTTTGGACACTATCGATGATAGTTTTCACCGCATCCGCGACCAAAGTTGTAGGATTTGGGTTTCTTTGTGGACTGATTGGTTCGTGGCTTCTAACCTCGTCTACAATTTCCTACCTTGGTCAAAGTCAACTTTACACACCTTCGCACGAATTACAAGAAAGTGCTCTCAATGTTCAAGACTTTGGACACCATGGTGGACATCATGAAGGTACATCCTCCACTCAGATTCTTCATTACATCATCTAGCTAGGCATCCCACCCTCATTTTCTTAATAACCAAATCACAATCACCATAAGGTTCGTGCTAACAATCCCTTTTTATAATCATGTTTTGGCTTTTTTGTTTTTAATGGATCGCTGTTGAAGCCTGCCGGCGTGGGTAGACTTAGTGAATCTGTTTACTTTGATCTATTTACCGAACAATGCCACTGCACTTGGTGACTCGCGATAGGCCAAAAGTATTATTGCACTCATCTGTCTGCCTATCCATTAACACACGATCATAGTGGCGTGAAATGGAACCCACGCACAAAGTCAGCACTAATTGGGGTACGATTTTCGTTTTCAACAGATGAGAGTTTACTCGTGGATGAATGGGCGAAAGTGAGGTCGGTGTTCGCCTTCATATTCACCTCAGCGGCAGTAAACGAAAGTCGAACTGTTCACATTAAATCGACTTGGGCGCAACGCTTCAACGGCTACCTTTTCTTCAGTGATATTACCGACACTAGCCTTCCAGCACTTGGTGAGTAATTGTGGATAATTTATTGGATTTATTTTCCTACCCCTTTCTCCTGCAACTTTACCTCTCCACCACTCAAAGTAGACATCAAACTTATTTTGGTGCGATTTTCTGGTATTTCGAGGTAAAGGAACACGACTTCTTGCTTTTGATTTGGGCGTGGTCACTCTATTGTGGACATTTTTCCTCACACATTTGCTTACAGCGCTTTAATTGGCGAATTTTGCATGAATTTCTCTTTCCACGACAGATATCCTCTTTATTTTGAAGGTGATATCGAATTCGCCTTTATATTGGGAAAACTTACGACAAATGCTTAATAGTTCATACGATTATGGCAGACTTAAGCCAAGCGATGTTGATTCCATGTCTACCTGATCGTTGTGTAGCAGATATTGGCCTCATTGTTCCCTGTATTTTCGGAATTTCAGGCCTACCGAATAAGAAGGGGTGGGCGTTCACCCGTTCAGCTATTGCTTATGTTTATGACAACTTTCGTCAGAACTTCACATTCTTCATGAAAGCTCACGACACCAATTACGTTGTGGTGGAGAATTTGCGTGCTCTCCTCCTCGACATGGACTACAACGACCCAGTTTTGATTGGTCGTTCAATGGTGGTAGGCTGATTTACTCAATCTTTCATTGCCGCTAAATTGGTGAGACTTTAAACCAAATTCATCAAATTATTCGCAATCACTCAGTTAGGATGATTGCATATCAAACGAATAGCCATTTATTCACTAATAAAAGTATCACAACCATCTCCAGGCAGCGCAAGGCACCAGTCACTTTGTGTCGGACGAGTCCGGTTACGTGCTATCGCGTGCAGCCTTGGAGAAAATTGCCAAGGGCATTAAAGACAACGTTGAGGCCTGTAACGAAAATGATGCAGCTGCGGACCTCAATCTTGGTTCGTAAGGATCTCTCTAAATGCCCTGACTTGATGCCAAAATTCCATCCATTCTCTTGCAATGCATTGATAATACTTGTGGTGGGAATTAGTGGAGTTGAACCAATCCAGGCCAGCTCGTTTCGCCTCTATTCCCAGTCCCGAAGTGCTTATCTGTCCTGATACTCAATTTGCGCTAAAGTTCTCAGGATACAAATTATTTCAACGGCAAGGTTCACCTTCTGGTTTATTTGCTGTGGGATAGGGTTGTCGGCCTTTGCATTCCAAGCAATGTGAGGTCTTACCATGGATCAGTTTCCCATCGCCCTATGAAGAGCTCGGTGGGTTCAATTCTCCCAATTTTTTTCCAAAAAAAGAAAAAAAAAACTCATAGAATGTCTTCGTGTGTACGCACCGTCATCCTCACCATCTCTCTCGACTGACGCCGTCTGAACTAAGCTGACCTAAGAAATGTGAGCTGGCTATTATTATTAGTAATAGGTCGAGCTTGCTACTCACCCTCGTCGTAAAGTTTGAATTCAGGATGACCACTTCACTTGCTTTATTTCTCGCCTAGGCGAATGTGCCACCGCGGTGGGGGTGAAATTCATCCACGCTGTAGACCAGGGCAAAGCTGACCTCTTTCATCCGCTCTCACCCTCGCAGACTCTGAAAGAGTTTCTACAGGCCATGAACACCGATAAGACAGTATTCAAATCTGATCTGATGACAAGAGTAGGCATCAGACTTTTTGTGCTCGTGTTTTTGCCATGGCTTTCAAATGAAGTTCCCTCCTAATTTAGGCCTTCACCTGCTGCAGCGACCGATCTGTGACCTTCTCTAATGTCCAAGGTGCCGATCTCTACATGATGGAGTATATGACCTACCACCTTTACCCATATGGCATTATTCGTGAACCCGAGAACTACGAAAAACTGAGGCACCTTTTAAGCACTAAGCAACACTGAAGCCCATGTCCATTCGTGGTGCTGCCTAGTCCTTCTACACGTCCTATCCATTGTATACTTGTTTTTTTCATCCTTTTTATATAACCCACCTTTTTCAGGAGTTTTGTAGAGCATCTGACTCATTTAACATTGTGTATGCTTTGAAATACAAATCGTGCTTTGTTGGCCTTGTTCATTCTTTTATCAACAGAAAGTAGTATTGAGTAGTTTTATCCTAGGGTGGTATTGTGTGCCGTGACACCAATGACTTTTTGGTTAAGTCCTCCATTTCTCCATCCTATTTCCTGTGAAATTTCCAATAAACCTTTTATCCCTCTCCCTCCACTACATCTCCCATCTCAGGAAAACTATTAGTTGAATTGTGCTTTGATAGGAAGCTCAAACATTATTACTAACTTTACGGTCTCAGAAGTCGGTTGACCTCTCTATCATCAAAGGAATAAGTTCTCTACCAATTTTGAGTGCTACTAAATGGTAATGAACAAAAAAACTTTGAGACCTTAATGAGGAAGAAAAGGAGGTCATGGTTTCACAAATTAGTTCTTATTGGAGTGTAAGAGTGTACTTTATGGCTTAACGCCATGCCTTCATCCTGTTTCTTTCTAGGGTTTCAGAAAGAGGGAGAAGGATGGATAGGTTAAATCAACTATGGAAGCATTGGCGCAAAGCGCAATTATTTCTCATTGGTATGCTGACGGGGATTATCGCCTTCGGTGTCTGTCTTGGCATGCTACAGTTGTTTATGTGTGAGCGCATTGGGGAGGAGGTCACCGCTGATCTGGGTATGTGGTAACTAATTGGTTTGATTTTCACCAGTGAATGCTACTGAATTCTGAAATAAGTAAGCAACTTCCACATTTTGGTGGAGAGTGCTTAGGTGTGTTTTTATTGGCTTCTTGTCTTGTCTCCGTCTACAGATCCCTCAGTTGTGATTATTTTCAATCACTCTGTGACTTCAGGTAAACCATTAACTTAATCCGTCCATTTTCTGGATAGTTTGGTACACGCACAGGCACATGGCTACGGTTCACTTTGTATCGCACTTCACAATGAACAAATACAATTGATGTGTTGTGTATAGGACTTAGTGGTGCGAACCATCAAAGGTCACATCAAATCTGACAGCTGTCAACTGTACCGCCATGTAGGCAGTCTAGCTCTGGCAGGTCACCTGGCCAGACGGGTTCGCGTGTTCGCCACCATCTTGACAACTCCGCCCGCCAAAATGGTCAAAGCTGTTCATGTGAAAATGACCTGGGCACGGCGATTCAATGGCTACTTGTTTGTCAGCTCCGAAGATGATATTTATTTGCCGTCCATCAGTGAGTGACCTCCAATTTTGTCACCGTTCCACAAGTACTCTAACACGCCTTTTAACACGCCCTCCAGTTTTTCGTGTTCACAACGAAGGCGTAAGTACTTACCACTTATGTTATCCTGTAGAGGTGGTAAATGAGGAGAGCCGAAGTATACTTTGGGAGAAGATGCGCCAGGCTATGATCTACATCTACCGCAACAGTCTTACCGACTATGACTTCTTCATGAAGGCCGACGACGATACCTTTGTGATTGTGGAAAATCTGCGTTTCTTCCTCTCCAATCAGGATCCCAATATACCCATCCTAATGGGCAGACGATTCAACGTAGGCTCTCCGATTTCCCTCCTATAATAGCTTAAGTAGGGTTTTACATCTTCACTCATTCAGAGATGAAATGCTGGTTTTTTAAAGCGCTTAGTCGTTAGTAGTGGCATCTTTTTCGGTGTCTAGTACGCCCATCAGCTCGTTGCATTGCACATCGTATGGACCAGTTCTGTGCATGGTTTTATTCCCACGGGACGGTGGTGCCAAAGACTACTCTTGTCTAACTTTTAGCCTCGTAATCCTTTGTACGAGTAATAAATGTGTGAGAGCGGATGGCAAAGCAATGTTGTATCCCCTTGACCAGTCTCTTCCACTTATATCTGGGTGGTTTAAAGTGCTTCCTCTAGAGGCCGACATCACAGAATCATGAATTTTTTGTAAGTAATCTGACGTTTCCACTTCACGGTGCTTGGTGGATCCAAAGAGGGTAATTTAAGGAAACACAAACCATATTTCACCAAGACAAACTCACTCAAGTCATCACCAGCGCATAACGTTGGAGGGGAGTCGATGCTTTCTGCCATTGTGAAACTCAACACCTTTGCTTAAAGATCATCCTGAAGATGAAATATCCCAACTATCAAACCATTTCGATGGGGCACAAGAGGTCTGGATCTGATGTTGTCTTCCTGAATTGAGGCTAGGTGCTAGAGTGTTGAACACCTTCTACACGTCTGCACCTCAACCCCAATGCAGACGTGAATAGAGGCTGCGAATATTTGCCACTCAAAACCGCTGCCGACATCCAGATGCAGTTTGGTTTAATAATGGACTCGTAGGTGGACGAGACAAGTGGTCCATTATCCCTCTCCCCCCGTCGGTGCTGCAGATGAAAGAGTTAGTTGCGTGTGCCTTCTCTCCACATTCAAGGTGGCGTGAACGTCAAGGAGGGCATGAACACACTTATGGTTGTAAGCCAAGCCAATCTTCACGCAGTTCAATCTGGCATTGTCACGGTCATGCCTGGTTGTGTGTGTGAGACAGTGCTTCCACGTCAGCTTCTTTCGGCTCATTTGTGCAATGAGCAATTACCATGTCTATCAACACGTAAGGTGTAGTGAGGTTTATAGTTTTCACGGTACCAGCCTCTAGGAGGGCATTTGTCATAATTATTAACTCTTGATAAAGCTGATCTACTTCTCCATGCTCATTGGCACTGATAATCCCCTAGAGTGCTCCCGTCGAAGTAAATCCGCGATGATCTGGCGTCCAAAACTTTGCAATCATTACTATACCTCGCGCTAAACCAAACTGTCACGTGTTCGGTTGGTTATTTAGTGAAATTTTATTACCAAGTGATGGCTTCTCGAGAAGTAATTTTTTTAATGTTTTGAATGTAGTGATCAATGTCGGGCCTTAAGCAATGGTGAGACAATTGGGAAGAGGTTGTACATGCGATACAAATTTTTTCTTTAACTGGAACGTTATTCTAGCATCTTACTTGCGTGAGATTTTGGGGTGTACTTAGAAGGAGAAAAAAAGCGGTGGAGAGGAGCGACGATTTGTTTGTCTGCTTTTTAGTTTAACGGGCTGTGAGAATCTCGCGTAACTTGTAGGCTCCAGCAAGTGCAGAGGTTTTACATGCTAGAGAGCATGGGGATTAGACATTCGTTAATCCGCCAGCTGAGCATGATATGGTACTTCTCATTGCTGTCTCGACTATTTGAACTCCCACTCCACGGGATGTCGTTTGAGATTACCCGTGTAATGTGATTGCACATTGTCTGCTTCACGAAGCAGCATGGGTTTTAAGTAGGCTCCTAAACTGCAGAAACTCCTCTTTGAGAAATGTGTTCCATAGCGTTTGCAGGAGGCATGGCTTGTATTCAGTGGTGGAAGGTTAGTGGTAGCGAAACACATGGATCAGATGGGGTTCTAGTGATTAATTACCCGATACTGCGTTTGCTACTTATTACGAATTGAGCGTCGCTCTTAAGTAGAATGATGTGAGGTGGATGCGGTAGTAACAGCTTCCGGTAGTGTATTTATGCAAATAACCCACCGAATCACCGCATCAAATGAGCATGCAAGGTAATAAGAACTTCCTATTACTTGGGTGCATAAGGAGATGAATGTCAAGTAGGGAGTTTATAAGACGACCACGTGGTGTTTCTGCATTCTTAATTTCACGTTATAAGGAGGTGTCATCGGAAATAGATTGTATGCAGAGTGACTGGCTGGTTTATTTATTTATTTATTTATTGACTAAACGACATGTGATGGCAAATGCCACTTGGTACTACGGCACACGTTTTGCGAGCGAGGAAATCATTGGTTTACCTCAGACCACCGACTTTCCACACTAATCCACACTGCTGGGACATACCGCTTCATTCTTGGAAGAAGGAGATATTTCGCAAACTTGTGACCTTTTACATCAACAGGCATGTTCATGCGTCTCAGTGCCAAAACGGTACACTACCGACCAGGCACAGCTTTCTTCCAGTTTTCTCTTGACACTCTCCTGAGTCTACTCGTAAAATGGCGAATGCTTCTTTGCCAAAAACACAAAGCATTTCTGTAGCAATACGAAAAGTTCACTTCGGCGAAGAACTCTTACCATCTAGGCTGAATGTACCATTCCGATATGCTGGCATCGCGTATCCTCTGCACGGGCTCAGGACGGATCCAAATCCCATCGTCTTGTTTTTTTTTCCTTGAAGCATTGCCCTGTTTTCTGAACAATTGGGCAATTTGGCCTTGTCATATATCCCCATTCCATTTGATTCCCTTTTTGTTGGGTTCTTTTTCTCCCTTACTTGCTTGCGGTATGTTTGCTTTTTTGGTCATGAATTACATCTACAACAGTAATTTGTTGCCTCAGGTATGGTGTTTACAGGGCAACTACTTTTATTTAGATGAATAATTACTTTCTGCTTGTCCGTTCGATGTCTAGAACACTGGATCCTTCCAAAAGGATTACCACTTATTTGATACGGCGTTGGTGGAATGTGCTCACGATTACCTTTAATGATTGCATTCAGTGCCCGCCACACCAAAAGGAAGCAATAAACAAACAATCCGATAGAGATTCCTAGGACAAAATACCAAAAGGGCAGATAAAGAAGTCACATGAGTATGAGGTGTTACGAGAGAAGTGAAGCTGTCTCACGTGCTACCCTCAGCCCAAGTCAATATGGGTGTGACTAGCATCCGACTACTAAATTTGGAGGGCAGTTGCATTTTGGTTGCGATTTTATCCCCCTACCAGCGAGGAATCGCACTTTCTCCCTTTCACTAGTGGTTATCGGGGCCGACGTCCATGTGACCATTGTGGGTGACGTTGTGCTATAAGCAGTTTACGCTCAATTAGCATGACCTTTTAACAATGACTTGCGGTAATCTTTGCCCGCTTAGTCTATAAGTTAGTTAGACCAGTTAATAGAACAGAAAAGTACTGCGAAACGATTTACATGTCTTCCAAAGCAAATAACCCTGGGGTTAACTGCTTTTTAATTATAACTATTTGCTTGATGTCTCTTACTACTCAATTACCTCTGTTGCATTCCTGCCTTAAGTCGACAATTCTGCTCATACCTCCAGAGATGCACAGTCTGAGCCAACCCATTTCACTACAGTCCCTTGTGTTAGTTCCATATTCTTTGAGAAATAGTTGGATGATGATTAACATGTGCTACTTAACTTATTCCGAAATCCGCTCCTTGTCTGTGTTGTAGTATTCTGTGGAAGGATTTTTTCCCTCCGGTGGAGCTGGCTACGTGTTGTCGAGAGGAGCCTTGAAGCTAATTGTCGAGGGTATCCTTAACGGGGCAAGTGCATGTGCCCACTCTCAGGCTCCCGAAGATGTCCAAATTGGTAGGAGTTAATGCTTCCCTTTGCTTTTAAAAAGTACGCTCCCAAAAAGGCAATTGATCTTATCAGTGTAGTCCACACAGTCGTAGTTACCTGGTGATGATTCATCTATGGATTTACCATATCTGTTTGTGTGGTAAAAATGATCTGGTGTAACTTTTAGGAGATTGCAAAGTACATGAGTTTGTTTTGACACCTGTGTTGGAGAGGATAGGCGACAAATGTGCGCCAATCTCTCGGTAAGGCGCGATTTAAGACTTCCTATTGCGGTTCCCACCATTTAAAGTGTCAGTTTTCTTAAGCCCTCTTTTCATGAGGTGTTGGTACAAATAATCTGTTAGCGGTGCTTACAGTCTGTTTGCCCCACGAAGCTCTGCCTTGCGAAATGCATCGAATAGCATTTGCAAAGGGTGCGGTAAGTGGCGGTAAATCTGGATTGCTTTATGCGATAGAGCTATAGAGTTGAATCAGTGAAGTTGCCATTTCCTTGTGATGCCAAATTACGCGTCGCTTCTAGGCTGGTTGAAGTGAGGTGGGTGTGGTAAGAACAACTTCCGGTGCTGCACCAAGGTATTTACACATGCATCAATTGGACAGGAAAGGCAGTTAAAGTTTTTAATCACGTGAGGGTTAAAGTGCATGCATAAACAGCTTTGGCAGATAAGACAATTAAGTGGATGTTCCTGCCTCCTTGAAGTTACGGTATAAAAACATGGCGTTGGAAAAGGATTGCTT
>MIEF01009379.1:0-128344 GCA_001870725.1 Taenia solium | reverse complement strand
TACTTTATTAACTTCTGTGTTTTCGGAGCTTTTGACCAACAAATTTTGTTTATATACATGCGTTTATTCAATTTCGTGTTTTGTACAGACGGGTTTTTCATTGTTTTTTGTATATACGGCTTGGAAGTGATTTGTATTCTTCTGTACTCTTAATACATTACTTTTATCTGTATATGTGGAAAATTGCGAGTCCTCGGCTAGACTCGCGTACAGTTTGGAATGGCAGGTAACCGACGAAGGAGTATCGTTCAGATGAATTCGTGCATAACCAGTGCATGGAGAGGTTCGTTTTGTGGTTCACTCCTATAAAACTTTTAGAGATTGTGGACGACCAGCATTATTCTTTCGTAGGGACCAACCCTTTCCGCCGCCCGTCTGGAAGGGAGAACTATCAGCACTTTCTCAATGGCAATGTGGAATTTGGCTTCGAACGGAGGAATTCATTTAGGACGGAAGGTTTTGCCAAGGCTGTGACTGGTGTTGAGGAGATAGACTATGTGGCAGCAAACTGTCAACTACTGGTTACTCCTACAAAAGAAAGTGAGGAAGTCTACCAGAATCCAGATGTGCGAGTTCCATGGTCAGATGTTTTGGTGGTGAGGTGTTACCAAACGGAAGAGTCTGTCTGTCCCATATGCTTGGATGCGCCAGTCTTGCCACGTATGGGACCATGCGGACACATCTACTGCTATCTTTGCGTCAGTTGTTATATTTCTTTTGAGAACGATACTTCCTGCAAGCAATGCGCTGTTTGTGGAGTCCAGTTACGGACCAACGATTTGAGAAGGTTGGTTGGTCAACTTCCCATCCTCACCTCTCTTCTATTTAGGGTTCGCCTTTTTCCATCCCATGTTCCAAAGGTCGGTGACGTGGTTCGATTAGAGCTTATGCGTCGCCACAAGAGGTCCATTTTCCCGATGGTCGCGAGTGAAGGGCAAGATGATCAGGAAGACGGTGGTCGTGAGGCCAACGTTGCCTCGAGGTTTTTATCCCGCTTGGTGGTTGCCAAACGGGAAGACATAAGTGACCTTGTAGACGGAGACATAGCCACAATGAAGGCCCTTCTGGCAGAAGGCCAACTGGAGGAGACAGATGAACAAAGGTTCCTCGTTGCGAAGAGGATATTGCGTAAACTTATGGCAGAAAAGAGGGCTATGGAAGATGTTACGGTCCTTACTAGCGACGAGGTTTCGTCTGTCCCAGAAAGCACTGTAGCTGAGGATTACTTCTTTTACTACCAGGGTTTGATTAATTTCGACTTGTTTCACTCCAAATTCCCGCAGAAGTTAGTGGCCATGACGTCTACCTGCACAGCATGAATTGGCGATGTCTCGTGGAGGACTTTGGTCTCTCCAACTTGCCCCAAGAAATTAGGGGTAAGGTTGTCGAAGTTGAGAATTACACCATGAGTCTGGTAGGTGTTGTGTTAGTGGAAACATGTGGTAGTTTATTGAGGCATTCATATGAGTGTTTTCTTTTTTACCGCCGTTAGACATTACGCAGTCGGTATCGTCATCTGCGACACCTGCCTCTGGGCCGTGCTTTTCACTTGATAGAAATTGAATTTGAGAGTCCTATCATCAGTGCAGAGGCCCTTCTTTTGGTGTCAGACATGCTTACCATGCGACAGCATCGGCGAGAGCAAAAAGAGGCTCGCGAAAGGAGTCTAACGCGCGCTAAAGAAGCGGCTGAGGATCTGCTTCTGTCGCTGCGTAAGTGTAGGCTCATATTCTATTGCCTCAGGGCTCGATCGTTACGCTTCCTAGTTTGTGGATTTGTGTGTGCACAGAATTGTAAGATTACTCTGATGATCAGCATATGGAGTGAATGGCATCGTTATTGTGATTAACACTTGGCGGATCCGCTAGTGCCATTGTGGCAGTATGATAACCACAATTACGATGTATGATGGGAATTATTCCCCTTTGTGATGCTTGTCTGAGGTCATACACTGATAACCCATAAGTTATCTGCACATTTGTTGTCGCGTCTCAGTCGCGCATGTGAATTTCACCAGGTGATGTGTTAATTTGGTAGGAAGAGAGAGAGGTGTGGCGTTCTTGTTGCATTTCATTCACCCCAATCTTCTCATTTGCGTTAGGTGTGATGCAGGTGGGATTCTTGGTGTGGTATGCGATCTGAGAGATTTGCTCGTGACCCGTCTCATCTTAGACGGGTGACTAAGGCATGACGCACTATGACGTTTGGAATGTGGGTAATTGAGGTGAGATGAAACATTGTAGCTGTTGAATCGCGATCATTGGTTCGCACCTCGTGGACGCAAATTGTTCCCACAGACGAGGACTTTGTTCCTCTGGACGTTGCTATGGCGGAGGTGTTGTCGTCGAGTCGATGCTACTCAAGCTCTGCTTTGCAATCACTAATGCCGTCCTTCAGCTCTTCCGCTAGTGTAAGTTGCTTAATTGGTTGTCACTGCGTGTTGACTGCGCCTGATGAGTGTAGTTAGCGTGGTGTGTATAGAGAGATTTATGGTTTTCCCTTAATCGACTTGCTAACTGTCTTAAATATCAGGTGTAAAGTAGATGATTTTTTTAACCACATGATCAATTTCTTACCTGGTTACCTTGTAGCCGAGTAAAAGCCAACTGCAATCTTATCCCCGTTTTGTGTTATTCTCGTGATCGTTGTAGGTTGCTGCAATTGCCTTTTCTACGGTGTTGCTGCACGCATGTAGGGCAGTGGTTAATGTGAATGGCCATGGGGGTGTGTTATTAGTAGGTTGGGCGTTTTTTTGTGTGGGCGAAAGGATGTTGGTAGTAGTTAGGTCATTACATAGTTGTGTATGCGCGTATATAGTCTCCCTACTTTACCTTACATTGGTTAACTTAGCTGTCATCCGCGACTGCGGTGGCTAGTGGCGTCTACGTTCACAGAGTGGAGTCTCCTGAAAGGGTGAAGGCGACCTCTTCTTGGCTCGATGTAGCTTCCAGAGGTCAGAGCATCGGAGCCGGTAGCATCACTGCTGCTGCTGCTGCTGCCGCCACCAACACCACCACCACCTGCCCTCTGTGGTCCTCATCCCAAGCCGCATCGCACACACCTAATTCCTCCGCGTTTGCCCATGACTTGTCTACCGTTAGCCCTGGGAATGCACAAGAAGCAGTGTCTGTACCGAGGTCGAGGCGCAGGAAGCGTCGTGCAAAACGCACTGAGTAGTCGGCTAACTCAGTATCTTTAGTGAATGGTTCTGTCTTCAAGACGCGTTAGATATTGAGATTTTCACTACTCAGTACTCGCTTACCATTGTCTCTATCCGACTGTACGGTTGTCAGGCTGCCTGTATGTCTGCCTTTCTAGGCACCTGCGCCCTTTGCTCCTTTTGAGATAAGAGTAATTCTGGATCCCATGGGGTTGAATGCATTTCCAATGCCCAATATTTTGGTATTTGACCTATCTCTCGTCCTGCCTCATGCCCTATCGTACCTTGGAGCAGTTGATTTAAACACATCCACGTCTTTCTCAAAAAGTGTTTGTCCTGACTCATCGAAAATGGCCTTTGGTTGTTTCGATATGCCTTTCAGAGGGATGTACCATTGGATTCAATCCCAAATTCTCCCTTCCCTGCCTTCTTGAAGACGCCGTTTGCGATAAAAGCGTCTTCTTGCTTTGAGCCTGGATGTAGCAGTCACCGTAATTGTCATGCTCCTTATGGAACTGATTGGCAGTTGTTTTGAATCCACCGTTTTTGAAACGAGAAGAGTATATTACCGGTGCGATAAAGGTGGATGGTGGTTGGCTCCATCTCATTGCTGTTTCTCGTGTCCACGGTGATAAGAATGTGGTCTCTGATCGTGGTGAGGCACTATCATGGAATGATGTCTTGTGGGATGGGGAGGTGTGGTACACGAGAAGTGAATAGTATGGAGGAAGTGAAGACTCGCCGGGTTATGTAGGGTGCAAGCTTAGTGGGTGCCGAAGTTGAAGTAGACTGCCTCGGTGTGTGTTAGATGTGTGTCTGTGGATGCAGATAGAGTCGTTTATAGCTGCATTTTCTGTGTGCAAATGCGATATCATAAGCTTGTGTGATTGATGCTGGAAGAACTCGTGGCCCTCGTAATAGGGTATGATCAGGTACCTCGGTGCCTTGTTTGCCGTTGTTATGCATGAGCGAGCATTCTGAACTGGAAGAAAGGCAGGGTGATGCCAATAGTCTATCCGTGGGGACTTTGGTACGCCCATATTATGCAGTAAAGTTCGTACCAATAGGGAAGGGGCCTTGTTATGAATGCAGAGGAGGTGGGGTGGATGCAGGTAGGGTGGAAGGAGAGGACATGATTGGGGGTGAAGTTGGGGGGAGAGCTCGTGTAGTTAAGTGTGCCAAAATCATGGTTCGCCTCTCAGCTTCTTTGAATCGACCTCTGATTTCTTAGATCAGGATTGAAGCAATGAATTTCTTCATGGGGTGCCAGTAGTTCGTGTCGTAAATGTGGACACCATGATCACTGACTTCTGTAGCAAGTGGGGATGTAAGAAACTTTGGCAGTAGAGGAAGTTACTGTCAGCTGGAGTGTCTTCTGGGACTGGCAAGGTCTTTGCGCTGGTGGAGATCGTGATAGCTCCCACGACTCTCTTCCGTCAGTTTGCGCAATATTCCCTCCCCAATGTGGAGCCCTTGACCATCTGCCCATCCGACTGGCCTTCCACTAGAAAGGCCCCCATTGCGGCTATGCCCTCAGCCCCAAGGGAATTTATGTCTTCGCGTTTGGCCATTGTCAAGGGGAGGTGCAAGTCTCGAGGCGATGTGAGTGAGACTGACAGTTTGTCTTAATTGGACGTCACCAATAGCGGCTCTGGCCGACAAGGTGGAGGAAGCATTGGTGTTGTGAAGGAGGCACTTAGCGCACACCATGAGATGATGATGTGTCAATGGAATATGACATGATGTGTCCATGTAACGAAGTGGCTTTAATCTGGAGAGATGCTTCACTTGATGAATGCTAGGTGTTGTACAGTCGAGGTCAGGTCATGACTCATGCCACTTACTATCACGGGACGAATTACAGATGGTCAATGCAGGTTGGTGGCATCTCGGACTCGTGTTATTTCGTCGGAGGAGAACTACACCATGCACTAGGTAGGCGTGAGGTGTGTTGCCAACTGACTGCGACAGTCCTTCGGGTCGAGCATTAGAAGTATTCCTTCTTGTGTGCCACCATACTAGTTCAATTTGTATTGACCTGAGGCACCTGCTTCGCGGATGTACGATCCAAGCGACAACACTTGTGTTTTGAGACTTTGATTGGGCTTTGGTGCGAGTCTACTTCGGTAGTTAGACACGCTAATCATGGCATTGCGCAGGCTCTACTGTCTGTCAAGTGCTTGGACTCCGAACCAATCGACGATTCCTCAACGTGCGCCTAAAACGAGACTGCATCATTTCGTGCAATCTATGTGCTACTCTCGTCAATCAATCAGGTGTTTGGATCAACTGACGTCACATGATATAATTATGATGGTCATTCACACGATGATCCATTTCAGCCACCTCCTGGCATCACTCGTGATTGGCTCATCTTTGAGGTGTGTATTCTTCGAAGACGAAGCTGCTGTGCTACCTGTGGCTACAGTGGTAGAGCCGTCGTTCTAGTCGAAGCAACCCGATCCCGCTGGCACTGCAAAAACCCTTTTAGGCTTTTGCCGAATAGTCCATGTGATTGCACTGACGAGGATGTTGTGAGACTTGAGTTTCTCCTCTATTCTTCCCTTTGCCGTCTATCCATTTCACACACACGCAAGCTGCTGCTGTCAAACAAGGCATCACTAAATCTATTAGAGCGCAGTTCTTCTTCTTCTTTGTTTGCCCACTCGAATTCGCTTTCTTCAAAGCGGGTGTTATTTGCATTGTCAATTTCTGAAAGCCTTCTTCCCCTTTCGTCTTCTAATCCTACTTTTCTCTTGCAAGTGACTACCTTCATCTCCTTTTTACTGGACCAGTGGATACAGCTCATGTGGACTTGGGAGTGTTTGGTGTCTTTTTTGTCGGCACCGATGATATGAATGCGACGTGTACAGACTTCTTCCACGTTAACGGACAACCCCGAAGTTGTGAAGTCTGGGTTGGAGGATTCGCAATCTTTGCGTTGTGGGGAGCAATGCTTCGAAATGTGCCCGTACGGGGGCGAGAGTGCCCTCGCAGCCGATTCGCCCTCACCTCAGCGTTTTGCCAGCAATCGACTCCTGATAGTCATATCTTTTCCGCATTGAGCTTTCGGAAATTTATTTGCCCAAGTTTGGATGCTTGAACCAACATGGGCGTTTCTCGATTTGTAGCCCCGCTGGCCTCCCTTCCTTGAATAATTTAATGGGGGCACAATCTCCACCATCTACAAACAACCAGGGCTGGGTCAGGACCAATCGAGACGAATTAGCTAACAATCTGGACCCCTAATACAACCTCACATTCCTTGTGCAGTTGCATTGTCAGCCTAAAAATCTGGTTTTGCGGAAGCCTTATGACTTGATTGCTCTGAATGGAAAGATTCACATTGCTCGATAGTATGGCCCAATCCACTGCATGGACTGACGTCGAAGCAAATAATGCTTGAGTGAGAGTTCGTTCACCGCAAATGTTGGTAAGGCGATTGTCTTTAATCCGCCCACGCATCATCATGCCAGGTGAAAGAGGGAGGGAGAGAGGTGGGAGGGAATGGAGAACACCTTTGTAATGTTGCATTGGTGTTTGCTTCAATGCGTAATTCACTGCAAATCAGGAATTGTCTGCTAGATTGCCGTGCCCTGGACGTAGATTTGGGTCTTGAAATGAAGGTGGCAGTGGGAAATGGATATTGCATTGAATCCAGTGTAATTTAATGTAAATATTGTGATGAAGTTTTTTTGTGAATGTTTGCCAACGAATTCTGATCGACAGCTTGATTGTGTGGAAAAATTATTATCTTTTAGCCTGTTTTATTGATGTGGAATCCAAAGCCAATTTTAAAGCCATTAAGTATATTTTTAAGAAGAACGGATTTGAATAAATGGGCCGATTCTTTATAGGTAGCGAGTGATGTTATACCACTCTGCATTGTGTTCTGTCATTAATTTGATTCTCGGTTTTATTTACTGTAATACTTTTTTGTTTGGACCGCTGGTGTCCATATTGTACTAGCCGGTTGGCTGGCCTCCGGGCAACGCCAGCAGCCCCAAATCCCTCTGTTTCCAAAATATAAGCATTCTGCCCTAGTACTGTCTTCTTTTACCTTCAGGAAAGTCTCGGGACGCTGCAGTTACAGTCACATGATTGGCCATGTCATCATCTCGGAGCGGGCTGGCCTCTAGGTTAGGCCGTTAGCTGCAATTGCTTCTGTTGCCATACCTATGCACCGTCCTAGTGCTATACCTTCTTTTGTCCTAAGAGATGTCTTCGGGTGCTATAATTCATTAAATTTTATGTACGGTAGGCTAGTATTAAGTTGCACGTTGGTAGCATTTATTAAGGATGCGAAATTAAATAAAGTTGTTGGTGCTCTGGCTACACAAAATGTGACGAAGTAGGTTTTGGTAAAATGGTTTGCGAACAAACGTACTCAGTCACCCTGCCTAGCGTCAAATAACTGGTGTCAGGGCCTATTTATCACTACCATGAGTAATTGTTTCGATCATCACGCTGATGCACCGTTGAATAGACCTATTTAACAAATGGAAATCCTGCCTGCAATGCCTCTTGATTGCTCTGAACCGATTATAAGAATTTCTACTAAAGACTCGAACACATGTTTGTACAAAGTAAGATTTATGATTTATATGTTATGCTTTTTTAATGAATTCAGGCAAGTGCGAATCATCAACAGTATTTCCCGCTACGTGTATTTAGCCTTTTAATACCACTTAACTCAGAAGTCTACCTTATGAATGGTGAATTGAGTTCTCCTCTTTTGGATCTGTATTCCCTATCAATATGCGACTTGGATGACGAAAATCCTTTGTTTCAAAAAATTGAGAAGTCGTTCCAGTGCCTGAACAAGCTGCTGGAGTTCAATTCTGTGGATAATCTGCGGACATTTTCTCAACCAGACGACTTTAGGACTACTGAAGATATTTCCACATTCTACGGTCAGATTAAGTGCTGTCCTGTTTCTCAAAGACTTTTTAAACGTTTTATGGAACGCGGTCCCTCACTTCAACTCATCAGCGCGTTTTATTTATCACTAAACAGGGCGATACCTGGTGGATTGGAAAATATATTCAATTTGCCTGATAACCTGGCTTTAATAGTTCTCTCCGTAGGTTCAACTTTCAGTCAAGCCTATGTTCTAGAACTTTTCCGTTTTTTGGTTCCCCATGGTGCACTGCAATTTTTTGCGCCATGAAGGTGCTCTTGAAAGCGTTAGAGTTGTCCACGACTTCCTTGCGGATTTGCGTGTGTTTGAGGCCCTTTACGGTTCGATCAGGTAAATTACTGTTTTTTCACTTTCAGCAACTTGCATTTAGGGATGAGCAGCGTTTTATCTATTCCTGGATGCAACACACATGGGTCTGTAAGTAACTGATGGAATATTCTGAATCACTCATGTCTTTGTGTCACTTTATTTAATCGCACTCTTCTGTAATTTTAGCTGATACCAATGTAAACCTGCCTTGGCGACAACACCCAATATCTGATCGACTGGTTGAAAATGTTCAAGAGGCCCTGCGAACCTGCTCCAAAGAGTTTCTTTCCTTCCTCTCCACCGTCAAACTCTGCGTGAAAGTTGGCAAATTTTTTTATGATGCCTCTGAATTCGTTCATGCGTTTCGCGCCTCTTATGCCACCTTCAAGTCGGTTCATGCTTTCTCTCTCGCCAATCCAGATCTCGAAGCTGATAGCATTCGTTGGGAGTATGAAACCCTTTGTGTGTAAGTTCCATCTCATATATTCAACGTTGTTTATACATCGCATTGAGTATGCTTCACTTTAAAGTTACGCGGCGAAGGTAACGCCAAAAAATGTAAACCACTCCTTTTGCCTGATGATAATGCTCAAGCATATAACCTCACCTTTGTTTTAGTATGCTTCAATCAATGAACGCCTACGCCATGTATCTGGATCCAGATCATCGAGACATTCTCTACAAGACGGCACCACAAGTCCTTCTGCGAATAAACCAATTGGGATTGAGTGTTGCTTCAGACAGCGCCATCGAGGCTCAGCTGCTGACTTCGCTACCACGGGGCGACAACAACTCGGGATTTCGGCGTGGCCTTTCAACCCTTTCATTCTCACCGGGAACAATGGCGAGGATTATCTACCATGCACCCGACCCCTCGGCTGGTGATTCGCCTTCCGCTTCATGTTCGGTGGGTGTACTTGTCGGATTTATGTGACATAGATTTCATTTGGAAGGATGCACAGGTTTTCTGTCATCAACTTCGGTATCAGTGTTTCCAGGAGGAGTAGGCCACAATGGAAGTAGCTATTCATGATTTAATCTCGCTAATACGCGTTTTGTTTTTAATTACAGGGAATGATTTCTGTTGGTTTGCATCATTTCTTCAGGCGATTTAGACGGCATTCGCGGCAGACAATTTTCCTTTAGTAAATGCGTCCGGGCAGCACTTGAGGTTTCGCTGGTTACGGGCAGTAACACTGATGAAAGAATGCTCTCCATTTAGTGGCTTACTGGGACGTCATTCCATGCCTCTATCATTTTACCACTGTTTGATTGGTTTTATTTTACAATTACTTTTTAACGCTAGGGAACAATGACGACTTTGTTGCGGAGGTTTTGAATCACAAATAACGTAGTCGGAGCCAAAGGTAGTCCTGGTCATGAAAATGGTACTTACGAGCTTTCATCATTTCCATACGCATTGTTTTCACTTTAGTATACTTATAGCTGCTTCTAGGAGGCTCATACTATTTATATCTCTAAGTGTTTTAAACATTTTTTTGTGTGTAGCCCTTTCCTCTTGCATACTATTTCATCTTAGAATCCCCCTTGTTTTGGTAAGTTAGAGTTAGCTTGGTTCATTTAGAGTCCCTTTTTATTTGTTTCCTCGAAACGATAATAAGTGGTCTCCTGTTTGCTTTTTTGGCTGAAAATAGTGTCACTTGGTTTTCCTTGAGTATCAAACGACGAATTTTTTATCGATGCTTTATGATGCACCATGTGGGCAAAGAGTGAAGCACTCAGTAAGCCTTCCAAATCTCATAGTTTTATTTTCGAAACAAATTCTACGTGTGCAACATAACTCGCGTGACTGAGAGTGATACAAGCTGGTCTTAAATTCGCAGCGATTGGTGTCCAAATTTCTTAGCTAAATCGTACAAACTTTTTGCTAAATTACCCTTATTAGAGGTCTTGCAGTTATCATTGCTCTGGCTGTTCCTTTGTGCCAGCACCTCACAAGTTTGAATGATAAGGTCAGAACCGTTTCGTAACGTCATGCACCCTAGTTTTGTAAACCTGTCTTCCTTTCACATTATCCTTAAGTCTGGTTCTAGAAAAGTGAGCTTGAGGATTTCGGAAGTGTAATGCTTGTTTGAAGATGTCTTGGTGACATCATTTATTCTTAGACGTTATCCTCCTTTTAAAGGTCTCACGTATTTGACTTACTTCTGGTTAATTCTTCATTTCTCCTTTATAAATGTTTGTCCGAATTCTCAATGTCAGTGCTTAGATAACCTTACTGCCATTTACCGCTTTTCACATCTATGTAGGATGGACATTTATTCTGTAAGGGAGAAAAATAGCTGATGCAAGCTCCAGCAGCGAAAATGCTTTTTCCGTGATTTTTGACTATTCACACATCCATAAATGTGCCAACACTCTTGCTGTGAATCTTTGCAATCCTAGGCCCTTCTGCAAGATCTTGTGGCACGTAGTCATATTTCGTCCCATTACTACCTACTCCCTCTCCGGTTTTCTAACGGTAACCTATCTCATTTTTGTTATTTTAGCTAACCTGTATGTAATGTTATCTTCATTTGAAGACTATTCTCAATGCGCAAAGTTAGCTGCCAAGGCGCCAGTTCCAATTAATGTTGTCAATTGCTGCGGGCAACCATATTGTTTCTGATGCATAATTGTAGGGTTGATGGCATCACGGCGAGCACGATCTCCTCTTATAATGGTTTTAATCGGCATGTCAATTTGTTGTGGTTACAAATTAGAAGCCTGGATGACATTTGATTTCTTACCATCGCGTTCTGCTGGGTGCTCCCAATTCTACTCTTCACGCTTCCGGTCAATGCCTTTGTTCCCCAGCAAATGGATATTAGCAATAGCGATGTACTTTTCCTTCTTCCGCTTTTCCTTTCGATAGTTTCGTTCTTTTTTTGTGGTGTTTGTCTGATATTGAATCGCACTGAGCGTTCCAAGAGTAAAGAATCGTCAAAATTTTTTCTGGAATTCCCCGAAACATTAGGCATTACTTAAGTAATCTCATTTCCCACCTGGGTAAATACTTAATAACTGATATGAATGCCGTTGAAATAGAATATCTTGAGACGCAGCGCATGGATGTCGAGAATTTGCCATTAACTGAGAGCGAACATCATCTTGATCCCTACAGCAGGCACGGCGGACTCAATCCGAGGTGTGTAGCAAAAAGCCCGAGGTCACAGACAGTGTTGACGCCCTCTCTGTCGATGCTCTGAACCTGGAACGGAAACAGGAGGATTGTGAGCAGGGCTTAATACCCCCGATAAGGGTACGGGTTGAGGATGAAAACGAAGATGATGATACCGAATTGACGAATCTTTTGTCGCCACCACTCACCATCGCTGCCAGGGATAATGACTCTCCACCTCATCAGCCAATCTGTATGGCTTTTGGACTCGCGGAATTGGGTACCTTCTACTATGCTCTCTGCAACTACCGTCTTGCTTTTCGTTTTGCTATGCTGGCGCTGGAGCAAATTAAAATAGTGCCGTGTGCCTCTCGTGTGGTGGTTCAGGTGCTGCGATTAGCCTGCCGAATCTGCATCATTCAGAGGAAGTATGCTCTTGGTGTGAGGATTATCAAATGGCTGGCAAAGTTCACTAGGTTGGTTGGCGCTTTTTTTAGCTCTCAATATTTAATACCTAAATGGAACTTCAGACCCAGCTTCGAAGTGCCACCTCACAATGTGTCCTGCATTAAACGACTTTGTCTTTTAGGCAACTTTTTCGGTGGGGAATGAGTCATGTTTAAAATGAGTTCAAAATCTAGTGTTGCTTTGATTATACCCTTTTCAATGTAGTCTACTAATACCAGTCTTCTTTCGGTTGCGCCACTAACATTTATTGGGAGAGATAATCTTGATTAGATGAGCAGAAGATGACTTGAGAATTGTGACTTCCTTTTCTTTTGTCATTTTCGCTGCAGGGAAAAGTTGGGCTCTCACAACCCCCTTTATGCCAATATCCTCCTTGACTATGGCTGCCTCCTTCTTAACACTGATAATACCACAAAAGCAGCTGAACTCTATCGAGTACGTTTTTTTCATTGTTATTTTTACCCCTTGCTTGACTAGTTATCAATTTCGAGCACGATTTTGGCTGGCTGCACTTTAACCAATCAAAGGTGGCTTGTATTCCTTTCCTGAAACCGTTTTCCGGTCCTCTTGGTAAATGCATCCACCAAGGTAGAATAGATAATTTGGCGGTAAACGCGAATCTCCCTTCCTCGGTGTGGGTGTGTATGTGTATGTTTCCCCCCAGCCACGACTGTTAATGCGAGATCTGCCACGATTCATACCATGGGAAAATCCTACCTTATACCCCTACACATTGCATAATCAAAATCCCACGTTTTGTGGTAGCTACTTTGCCATGATCCACACAAACTTTTTCTGGACTTGTGATGTTCTGTAGGATGGGCAGAGGGCCTGACATTTATGTGATTTAAGGGAGGATGTCAGGAACTTGTGAAAAACGGAAATCCGTTTTTGGCTTGCAACTTTTAGATCGCTTTAGCAACGTCGAATTATTTAGTAGTAAACTGTCATGACGCGGCCACTGGATTTGTGGTTTTACCTCTTCTTGCTACCAAATTGGGGAATTACTTTTTTCTGAAATGGTGTACTGTCGCTGAAAGTGAATACTACATTTGGATCTCTTATTCAATGTTTAAACATCCCACTTCATTGTGAATTGATCCGATCAGCAATGACAATCATATGCATGGCTACTATTACACGATAATTTACATATATATGAGTGTGTGTGTAACTCAAGGCCCCTCTTCCGTATCCCAGCAACTGACAAGGACATTGACTGTTTTCCTGCATTTGCAAAGTGCGCGTTGAATAAAGGGGGTTCTAATTTTCTCTTTCGGTAGTAATACCCAATATGCGTGCTAAACTCTTTAATAGGCTTTATTAAGGGAAAACGTTGGATAGTTCATTCTGCTTTGATATTTGGCTGCTCAATGCCCTTCCTCGGGTGTATTACACTCATTTTTCAGGTGAAGGTTTTTGTTCCTCGGCTGTCATTTTGTGGAGGCTTTCCTTAGTGTCCTTGAATGAAAAGGCCTTGTGTTAACTCAAGGCAAGAACGCAACTCGTGAAAGGCGTGTTAGCGTCTCCAATAGAGCCTGTGTGTTTTGTCATTTCAACCCCAAGTCACGGGTGTGGTGATTTAGGGCTCGATACTTTCCCTCGTCAAATTGGGCTTAATCCAACCAAAGCTCCTTTCCCAACCTAGCAGTAAGGCTCTCGGCAAACGTTTTCGTGCCATGAAATTAACATCGACCTAGTTCAATAGGTCTAAGAAAACCGAAAATTGTCCTCTATTTTTTCTGTTTTGTATGAACCTGTTGCTTCAGGTCGCTTTGCAAACGCATTTCTTTTAGAAATTAAAATTAGACATGGGGAGGTCTTGCCTAGGTCATTAGTTTTATTTTTTAGTTATCCAAACGACACTTAATTAGATAAGCTCGAATATTACAAGCATTATTGGGTGATTCTCCTGAAACTAGTCTTGGTGGCAAAAGTGTTAGCTGGACTGGGCTTTCAAGTTTATTTCTGCGCTTCCTGGGCGTTTAGGATTTTACACACCAGAAAGGAATTGCTTTGTGACACAGCAATTCGCTTCTTTAGCGCTCGTCACGAGTTTTCGACCTACCCTTGGGTCTGACGAACTTCTAAGACGAGAGTCTGAAGTGGAATTACTGTGGGTCATTGTTCACCTTTCACACTAAGCGAAACATATGCGAAAAGTTGAATTGATAAATTTGCAAACAACTTTGAATAAACGAATGAATTTAGGCTGTTTTTTCCTTTGGGAGGCAGCAAAAAAGTAGAGGGGGGAACTGCATTTTTCATATTGAGTTGTGTTGTGGTTCTGCTCACGCAGGTGTAATTGGGAAGTGAAAACTTATACCTGGATGAACAAACAACCTTTCAGGGAGGTAAAAGCAACAAAGGTATTTGTGAAGCGAGCTGGAATGCTCAGTACCTTGTGCACCTGATTTGGTGTAAATTTCATCTCAAGTAAGAGTATTTTAAACTTAGCATTAGCTAATTGGGATGTTTTTACCTGACAGCCAGTGGGAAAGTTTTTTTACCTGCACTGACCTTCGATGAAATTGCGGTCGTTAACTACTCAAGTCTGGTTTTCCATGTATAACGCAAAGGTAATGCTTCTCCAAGTTTGGGTAATCTTTACTCATCCTTATCACAGACGGTTTTCTCGGCTGTTTAGACCCCTATCCAGACAATGACCAGGCATTTTTAGGTGGTCGGTTCGAGTTTGTTGCCGGGAGGAGTGGAACATCCTACCAGGTTTCTCTTCACCCCCTTTGTAGATCGGGCTGTCAATGGTGTCGGACTGTCTGCCCGGCTTGAGCATGGCGGCGGCATTGGCTTTGGAGGACCTGGCTTATGCTTACTACGTACTGGAGTACACCTCGGGAGAGTTTGAATTCGCTTTGAACTGCGCAGATAAGGCTATTGATATGCTGAAGCTGCTCGGGCACCAGTCTTGCATGCAGTCCGCCTCCGCTAACCGTGTTAAAGGTGAGTCAGCTCGTATACGTTCTCCTTTCTCCTTTCTTGGCTTGCCTGTCTTGGTGTTTGAAAGTCAGCAGAAGGCTTATACCTGCTGAAACCAAAATACCCTAAACTGTATGCTTACAGCTTCATGTTTCGTGTCTAATGGCTCAAAGACCCGTTTCAGTTTTTTGCTGAGGTTTGGGGGCGGGGCAGTGGGATACCGCGTGCAATTTATGCAAGTATCCGCGCTCAATCCATAATCTGACTTTTATTCGTTGTGAGAATGTTACTCGACAAGTTACCGACTTCTAAGCCTTTCTGCAGATGTATAAGACTCGTTGTTTTCAAAGGTGGCTATTTTCAGTTTTGAATTTTCTCATTCTGTACAAATTATTGGGTACTTGGAGTGATGAATAAGTTTGACACCCTTCAAAGCTCCAAACGCTTGTAAAATTCATACGACATTCGATTTACGTAGCTGACGGATGTCTGTTGCACATTACAGCTATCCAAGCTACCAATGAAAATCCCATTTTTGGTCCGAAAGAAAAGATTCGGTCTTCCCGTAAGATGGTGGTGTGCGTCTGACAGCACGATGGCAGAAAGGCAGAACAAAAAAGGCTCAAGATGGTACTTGGAGTGTGGAAGCTGGGGTGGAACTCTCCTAGTTCATGATTCATGGTTTATATACTTTTGGGTTTCAGATTTGTAAATCTTTATTCAGAGGAAAGAGTCAAAATATTTTTACTCTGCCTCCGTATCACCTTGTTATTTTTGCTGTTCTATCTCTGAGGTCAAAGCTAGGGGGCGAAAGCTGGTTAGATATTCGGTCTTCAGTCTTGTAGTCTTTATGAGAGGGTGCAGGAACATGTAAGACGTGTCCAATGCTGGAGGATAGATCCTTGGAACTAAGGTGAGTGGGTTAGTGTTCAACTAATTTTCACCGAGAATGGTCTAGACCCTTCATAGTTGACTACTCCCAACTAGCAAAAGTTTCTGGCTGTGCACTCTTCACTAAATATCAAGGGTAGTCGTTGGCTTCATCATGAACAAAAAGTGATGATTGCCCTTATCCTCCCTATTTGCAGCCCTCATCTTGGAGGAGATTGCAATTGACGACGGCAATCCAGATGTGATGCATTCGAAACTCATGGACGCAAGAAATCTGCATTTACTCTCACTGGATTTATGCGAAAGGGTGAATATTGGATTGGATTGACCCCCGTTTCATCTAAATAAACTCCTAGGGATAAGTGAAAATGATGGACGATACAACTTCTAATTAAAAATTTAGCTTCGCATTTTAATCTTATGGTAAATTTTTTACTCAAATCACGCACTGTTTATGCCCCTAAACGATCTGTTGTTGATTTGTCAAAACAAATTTGTGTCTCTTCTTTCAGACCTTTGGTGTCTGGAATATTCAGACAGCCAAACACTTTGGTAATCTTGGCCGTCTTTTCCAATCCCTAGAACACAACCAGGTAAGCTATTTTTCTCAACTTATGCTCCTTCATCCCACTTACTGCCCTTTCGCATTGCTTTGCTGCGGTTGGCTTTCCGTGGACGTCTGCTCTCTAACGACTGAATTCGCTGATCTGGTTAGATTCCCCTCTGGTGTTCCTTATTGCTAAATCCTTGTTGTTTTGCATCCCTGATGGCTTAGTGATTGTGCGGAAATCGCTTTGAGGTGTAGTAAGGCTTCTACCTCCTTGTATTGGAAGCCAATTTTTAGCCGGTACATGGGGCCGCTTCTCCCATTCTCCCTTCCAACTGTCGTCACAATTCCATTCCAGTGGGAACGAGGTATTTAGATTTTCTATTGCCACTCTTTAGACGAAATGGACATGGATTTAGCTGCTCTATGTTTCTGATGGTTTGATCCCGTTTTACAGCGCGTATTTCTCACCAGCATCTCTTTTATAGAAAGGTAAAATGACTTAATGGAGCTGGTACCATGCAAATTAGCTTCATGAATTCACGCTGCAGTCATCTCGATCCAATCGCCTCTCTGGATTGAGCTTTCCTTCCTACTAAATTGAGATGTGTTGAGTCCTTAAAGGATGTAAAATGTGTTTTACAGCTGTTCCAATCTGTTCCATCTCATCCCTTGGTCAGGTGGCAAAAGTGGTGTCGTTCTTGCTAGTCCTACCGCAAGTTCCCGCAAAATCAGTTACTTGCAGCAGATGCTGCCTTTCGATTGCATTTTGGGGTGACCCCTGGCTATCGAATAATCAGCGCAACCACCAAAATAGCGCTCAAATAATGAAATATGCGGGCTAAGTGGGTCATTTTTTCTGATTTTCAAATGTTGGATGCGATCACTGTTTGCAGCAGTTTTATCTGCATTGCTTTATTTTTGGTATCCGCCACACAGACTGCAGAGGAAATGCATTTGAAAGCCATCATGATCAAGGAGCGTCTTCTGGGTCCGAATGACTTTGAAGTAGGTCTCAGTATCGGCCATCTTGCTAGCCTTTACAACTACCACATGAATATGTATGATAAGGCAGAGGAGCTCTATCTTCGCTCCATTCAGATCAGTAAGTTCGTAGACACTTTTTTCCTCGCCAGCTTTCTCTCTCTTAAGATAAGTGATTTCGCTCTCTCCCCCACCGTATAGGTTTGGATCTCTTTGGTCCCGGTTACAGCGGTTTGGAGTATGACTACCGGGGTTTGCAGCGCGTCTACCGCAAGACGAACAATACACAGAAGTTGGCAGAGTATAGTCGTTTGTTCGACGAGTGGATGGAGCACAGGCTGGAACACCACATGCCAGAATTTATGCATTTCTTCGCCAGCAACGAGACGGAGCACTTTGAACCGAATCCACCGGAAGGCACTTCTTTGGAACTGCTAGTAGTAGACTTCCATGGCGAGTTCGACTCCAAGCTGGGCAGCGCAGCAGAGCAGAGCGGTATGGAGCCGGTAGAAGTAGTTGGCAGAACTGTCACTCCGACAATGGAAGGCGAGGCGAGTCGTTCTACGGGTTTGTAGTCGTCTGAGAACTCTGATTGTACATAGGGAGGGGAGAGGAGGTACATGCACTCTACCCGCCTGGTGTTTGCCTTTCGGTCAGATGCGTATTAACTTCTTAATGACATTTATCTCCTCGTATCTGTTTTGTGCAGAATAGAACTTCTGCTGTTATGCTTCTAAGCGCCCTTCTTTTGGTGGCTTTTTGGCGTTAGTGAAGTTAAAACCTTTCTTTTCAAAACAAAGCTACAAGCTCTGAGACGTTTTCTTTATTTTTGAAGGGAATTGAAAATGAGAGATATAACGAACGGAACGAGTAAGGTATCACATAAAGGGAGTAAATAGGAGTTACACCGCGGTACGATGTCATGTCAGTTCAAGCGGTCGAATGTTGGTATTATCACATCTGACTACCACCTAGTCTCCGGTTTTCTCTTTCCCATACGATGTCACCAGTGCATAAATCCCAAAGTCCATAGGCGAAAAGTTGATACTCTGAGTTCGTACCTGTTGGAGATGCCGGCTGTTCTAGAGACCGTTTTTGTTGTTTAAGCCTTCCGCAGCCAGCCAATGGTTACATGTACCCTCACCATGTCTCTATTCACTCAAAGGTGGCAGCAATCACGACCATTGTATTGGAGTCGATACCCCTGCTTTTCTTTTTGAGAACTTGACATTAATCGTATCCAGAAGCGCAGTTGTTTATGGATCTCTGGTTGTCAAGAACGAAATCAAAATGTCCGAGGCATTGATGTGGAGTTTACTGACTTCTCTAACCACCCCAGGGCTGAAGTTATGCAAACTCGGGGAGTTGAGAGCACAACTTATGACACTGTGGGTTGTATTTTAAAGAATTTATCTTTCAAAAGGTCATGATCCATTTCATGTTCTAATGTATCTCTACATGCGTCAAATATATGAGCTTGCGTCCTGCTTTCGGAAGAAAGGCTTTTTAGACTATTCTTTTCACCAAAGCAATCCATTTTACTTTTCCTACGAGATGCAAGCTTGGGAATTTTTGCCGTTATGGAATCGTTTTTGCCACCAGACTCCAGCAATCAAAAACCCAGTTCTATTTGAATTTCCCAGCAGAGGAAGGGTGAGAATCATAGCATGGGGAAAATATCGGGCCGAAAGGGGAACTTTAGGTGGGTTACTATGCCCCGTCCAGCCCCAAAGCTAGAGTTTTTATAACGGGTAAGTGCTACGCTGATGCAAGGCTTCATGTTTCATTGTCTTACACGGAATTGGCCTAACTTCCTGCATTGAGTCTTACTGTTTAGCTCCCCATAATTGAAAGATCTCGCATGTCCACAGGAGAAAAAAGAGAACAGCCTTCTGTGGATGAAGTGGGTAGTTGGAGAGAAGTGTTTTGGGGATAAGCTAGCACATTTGAGTGCGTAACATGTCACCATTTTCTCGGTGATTTTACCGCTATTTTCTCCCCATTAGTATACAGATAAAGTCCCCGTTTTATCTTCACCAAAATTGATGCGTAATTCGTTTCTGGTGTGCCAGAAAGCTTCTGCTACTCGGAAATCGTCCTCAACTCGGATCACAAACTGGGTAAGCTCGAGTTACAATCATCATTTTCGACCGGCAGGAGCAGGACAAGGGGTAATGATAGGCTTGACGTGTTTTTAACACGTAATCTTACCTCATACCAGTTGGACAGTGGATCTGTTTTGTCTCGAAGACTTCTTTATACCTGATTACGAGGTAAAAGAGGACTTGTATGATTTGACTTTTTTTTACACATAAAGCCATAAATACACACCTTAGCAAGCCTCCGGATGAATATCGCAAATAGGGAAAGTCGAAAATCCATATCTTCCACGTGGACCAATTCAAACCTCTAGTCGGCTTCTAATGGGCCGAATTTAGCATGTTGCTGTACCAACATCACCCTCCTCAAAATGGTTGATTTTTGGAGTTGCTTCCACCGAAAAGAGCATGTCAACACCAACACTTCAGCATTAGCTGACGCACAAAGTAATATTGAAAAGGAGAAGTTCTACCGCCAACGACGCAATACCGCACGCACGCGTATGCGTCTCCTTCGATGGATCGTGTGGATGGACTTTGCTGGCACCACCACACTTCACGGACCGGCCCATCTCTCCACCACCAGGGGAAAAACTCGCATCTACTACGCTCTGGTAGTGGTCCTCTGTTCCATCTTCTTCATTTTTCACACCGCCCACCTTATTCGTCACTTTAGGGCCTATCCCATTCTCACTGCAATTAAGTATGATAACATGGACTTTCAGTATCCGGATATCACACTGTGTCCACACAGTCCCTTTACAGATGCTCAAGTGTTTGCAGATAATGAAACTTTCGCGCCAATAGAGCGAGTCTATGCCATGGCCAAGGAGAAGTGGTGGCGAAATCCTGACGTTCTCAATATGTCACCCAATGCCTATGTTAAACGAAGCCTTCTTGGACAGTTTTACCGAAACTCCTTGAAAATTGGGAAAAGATTATTTGATCATTTCATATTTTGTGAGGTAAATTCTTTCAAATGTGATTCTTTCTCCTATAAATCCAATGGTAAACTATAAGGGCTGATTTCACTTCCATTCTCTAGTTAAATGGAGTAGACTGTTTGGACCAATTTCTTGTGACTGAGCATCCAGTGTATTACCGGTGCTTTACATTGCGTATCAAGCGAAATCCACCATTTCCAGCTGGACCGACACATGGAGTGCAAATTGTGTTGCATCGAGGTCCAAAGAATGCTCAACCACTACTAGTCCTGGATGAAAATGAGCCCTTCCTCGCGCAGTCAAATGTGGCGCCACCTAATAAGAGCAGTCTGCGTCCTAATGCTTCGCGAGAAACCTCTGCTGTGCCTAAAGACGGCTTTTATGTGGTTTTTCATGAGCACAAAACCTTTCCAAACTATCCTCTACAGGTAGTTTGTTGTTTCGTAGCGGCTTGCCTACCACTTCATGTCAGGTCAATTCAAACGTCTAATTGCCTTAGAATATGGCCAATGGATTAACTCTGCGCTATGGTAGATTCACACGGATTGGGTTGTCATCAGTGGACTTGAATTCAATCAACCTTCAAAGACGTCCCTGTTTATTCTCAGAACACATTCCAAAAATCCAATTAGCCAGGCATGATCGCATGTCAGACAGTAATTTTGAATCAGACAAACGTAAGTTCTTTGAGACTTGGGGCATAGCATTAAAAAAAACAAGTAACAAGAATGATTAAATGTGAATAATCTCATCCCTTAGCTAAGGAGGATGAAACGCTATCCGAGTTTGAGTACACCCAACAATCGTGTCTGGCAAATTTTCGACAACTTTTGACCAAAAAGGAGTGTGGCTGTTTCTCTGACGCCTATTCCATTCCCTATAGCGCACGACATGTGGGACTAAAATACTGCCTTGATGTGGAACAGAGCTCCAGCAATGTCGTCAAGATGCCCGAAATCATTGCTTGTGTTCATAAAGTGGAAAACATGACAGACGCTGAGGTAATTCCATGCTTCGTAGCCCACTACGCCCAATGTAACTTTGTTTTTGAGACTTCTAAAACTTCCATCATCGGAGCTCCATGATTTTACGAGGCAAAGTTATTCCCACTTTATCTGGTAAATGCAGATAGTGAAAGCTGTGGTACCCACAATTCCCGGTGATGGTGTGAAAGGATGTCCACTGCGCTGCGATCAGCGGGATTTTCATGTTCATCTGCACTACTCCTCTGATTTAAAGCAAGACTTCGACCCAGAGCGGTTCATCACCTACTTTGAACGTGTACAACTTCTGGGTAGCAACAACAGTTTCGCACCACACATACAATTGGACGGTGCAAAGATTAATGCCACGGAGCTCATTTTTTTGGATATTAGTCCCATTTCTGAAGGTGTGAGTCAGGTAAGGACACAGAATTTACTGTCGATGTGCTGATAATGCAATTGTGCAATATTTTTTCACCTGTAGATAGTGGAAGACCGCGCGTACACAGTAATTCAATTTTTAAGTGAACTTGGCGGTGTTTCGGGCTTGTATGTTGGCATAACGCTCTACACTTTAGCGGAGCTATTTGATCTCACGGTGCGCTTCCTCATGCTCTTTGTTCCTTACGTTTGGTACCAATTTCGTTATAAAAGGCAAAAAAAGCAGAACAAAAGCTTTCGTAATCTGATGAAACAACTCGAAAAGGAGCCTGGGGCAAAATAGATTCAGCTATTAAAATGTGCCTTTTTCTTCTGGGGTAGGTGTCACTACTAGCTGTAGGTGGCAGATTCTATAAGGCGAAATAAGACCGGTAACTATCAAGTTCCGCAAACAATCCTCATGAAAAAGTCATTTAAACATGATTTCACAAAATTGTAGGGTGTGAAGTAAGTAGGAAAAGCATCTTTGAAATGAAGTTCTTGTGAATTGTTGTAGAATGGAACATTCATCTAAGTTTACTTATAAAATTCAAAACTTTTACAAGTCGTGTTCTTGGGCAACTCTCCTCTCTTCGCCAAAATGTGTATCAAAAGATGTAGAATGTGCAGGATGCCATTCGATAGCATCACTTTTGCTTTGCACACAAAGATCGCGTGCATTCCGTTCCTATGAGGCTCGGTCTCCCCATTTGCTCAGGGCTCTACGATACCCTCGCGTTTCTCCCACGGCTTCAAAAATGCCTAGAATCACAATGTGTTGTGTGTGTCTTGATCCATTCGGAAACTTGGGACACGTTGTCGTGAGAGAGGAGGACTAAGGAATACGCCTTTGCTGCACCGAGTGTTATGAGGAATTGGTGGTACTACAAGAAGACATGCGCTCGAATCTCGATGGCTGGCACGATTAGCTCGTGGGTGCATCTTACAGCATTGGTTATGTTGTGATGGCTGACACGTGAGACTGACCAGGGGGAGCGCCGGGGACGATGCTTGAAAGAAGAGAGGGGCCGTGTAATACTTTGTTTGTTTGGACTGCAGGTTTCGGTCACTTGGGTTGCCATATTGTACTGGCCGGTTGGTCGGCTTCCGGGCCGTGCCAGCAGCCTCCAATCCCTCTGTTTCCAGAATAAACATTCTGCCCTAGTACCATGCCTTCCTTTACCTTAAAGGAAGTCTTGGGACGCTACATTATCATGTTGTGAAAGTGGAGTTTTGATCACCGAATGCAATAAACAAAAGTAGTCTTAGAAACAGTATCAAGAATATATTTATTTTTTTACCACTCCGAAGTCGGTTGCTCAGTCTACATGCCATGATAGTAGGCTCAATTTAAGTCCATGCAGTTAGACTTAGTAATAGTTTATGTACAGTATGAGAAGCGTTTAAACGGTCGCTTCAGCCTTGCGGTATCTCCAAATAGGTGGTCTGGCTATGCCATGTCCTGGTACGTTTTAAAATAGCTAGTGGGATCTTTCTCATTAACGAATTTCATCAAAACTTCAAAGCGTATTGATCAGTTTGATTTTTGCACTTGATGCAGCTAGTACGTAACAGCTGCTCAAATTTGTCCCCATTCAGCTGAGAGAGCCATTTTCTTCCGCGCGTTTCAAGTGAAATATTTGTGTCTTGCTATGCTAGTTAGTTATCTAAACCATCGACGCATTTTCCCTAAGCAGAAATGTTGTTGTTTTGTTTTATGGAGGCCTCGCTTTTTGAAAGCCCAATTCTAGCCCAAGTTATCACTCGAAAGCAAGAGGACCCATTTCTTCACGCAGGTTTCATAGGACGCATACAATCACAGGCATGTTTCCCATCAAAATTACTTGCTTCTTATCCGTGCCACTGTTTCCTCATATATATGCATTGCTGCGTGGTCTAATATGTAGAACGCAGGCCAAGTGTTACCGGCATTTCACTTGTAAGGCTTTTGTATTAGAAATGTACTATATATTTAGTTGCCAAAAAATGGATTGGTGATGTACTTTGATCGTCCTGCTCTTTTATTAAATGCAGATTACACTGCTCTAAGCCTGCGGTTAGTGCTGTCTTGGTGTCCTTAAACCATGCTTTTGAAAAAATCAGAAAAGATCTTATTGATGGTGTAATTTTATTAGTTTTGCTTGCTTTCTCGTTGTTTTTCACTAGGTTAGTGAGAACATGAAAGTAATACCTACCCATTTCTTTAGGGTACATATGTCTGGCACTCAGGATACGTTGGCTGTGGAGCGCTTCGAGGCACTGATGTCGCAATGGCGCTCCGAGCGGAACCAAGCAGGATACGTTCCCGTGGGAATACTAACCCAGTAATTTGGCTCCATTCCTTATTCGCACCTCATGCAGGCTAGCTGAACTCTTTGAGGAGCAAATCAACGTCTATTATCACGCCGACCCTGATCCTCTGGATGATAGACATCCGTTGCGAGCGCAAAGTAAATGCGAATTCGGACTCCTGCTGCGCCTTATTTCCGCCCACGATACATTTTTCAATCGTCTCACAGAATATCTCTGCTGCAGCGATGACCCCCACAATTCCACCGTTCGAACAGCAGCCCGTCTTCTCTGTTGCATCCATCTCGGTGTCACCATCTCGGTAACAGTATCTGAGACGGTAAGCGAGAGCTGCCTTTTGCTTCTCAGTTACTCCGTCTTGTTTGATTTAGGATAGTACTGTGAATTCCCTTTACAAATTCGCCTTCAGTGATGTGGAACCAACTAACTGCTATGCTCTTCTCATTCTCGGTTCCATTCTCGACAACGCGGAGCTTTTGTTTGTTACAAAGCAACGGAACATTGATTTAGTATGCTCATCATGTATCACATTAGCTCTTTAGGTGTCTGTAGTCCTTGAACGAATGTCAACCTACACAGCAGCACTCGATCGGGACATTGCTGAACGTAAATGCTTGTGAATTTTTTACTTACTTGTTTAGATCCTACCCCAAATAATGATAGCGATTTCAGCCGTCGATTGGGTTCCTTCTGTTTGGAGCCGCTCAATTGGGAAACCAAACTGCGGCTCTGTATGACTTACCTCACTTCTTTAGCGGAGTATCAAGATGTAAGTGTTTAAATGTCCAGCTTCACTCCCTAATATAAGAGTTTCTGAAACTGCCTTTGACCTCTTTAGATGATGCCCTTCATGTACGATGGAGGCGTGCTGAAGTACGTTTACCTCTTCTTGGAGCCAAAGTACTCGTCGCGTGACGTGCGTCTCACCTTCGAGGCACTCCGTCTGTTGGCCAACCTCCTCTGTCATCGGTGCATCCACCTGGACTTTGTCGAGTCAGAGGGGTTGGAACTGTTGATGAAGGTGCCTAGGCCTTCTGTCGCTGCAACTGCTGTCGGTGTAGTGATGTACTACACCTCTTACTTTGAAGACGCCATGGAAAGGGTGAGCAATTTTATTTGGTAGTTTTGGTCATTTTCTTGTCATTTTATCACCACTTGGCAAGATTTGGTACCAAAGGAACAAGTAAAGCAGCTGCTTTGTAAAATTTATTGTCCCGAAAGAGGGTATTCCCCACCTTTGAAACTTATAATGGTGGTAGAGGAGTGCTTGTAGGCCAAACTCAAATTACGTGGGATGAGTCACGTGCGTCTAAGGCTGTGACCCGATAAGCTTGCATGCTGAAACTTTGTCACTCCCCGACATCCTATCCCTGAATTCACGTACGCGAAGCATGAGCTGTAGATGGATAGTCTTGGATCAAAAGACCTCTTAAGGCGTTGGGATCTGAAATCGTTATTTTTATAAGGCTAAGGAAGGACCAGCGAGCGAGTAGCGGGTTACATAGGCGTGGCCATTTGTCACTGTATTTGGACCGATTCGCTGGAGACTGAGAATGCTTTATTCTGCCTAAATTTAAAATAAGGCCAAATTTAACGCGTGAATTGATGAGCATAGCCTAATCTTAGCTTTCGAAGGTATAAGTTCTGGAATTACTTTCAATTACAAATCACAGACTACAGCGCTGGAGACGGTTCCTAAGATTTAATAAGATGTCTAAGCCTGTGTTGCTATCGCTAGTCGGCGACGTTAAAAGAGCTTAACATCGTTACTGTAGAAGCTAATTCTCTGGTGATTAAAAAATGCCTTCTGCGAATGCAGTGTACTTAAAAATACAAGGGATCATTGAGTTTGTGTTCTTTTTCATGCTCCTCTGCCAGGTTTGTACCCTGCGGCCAAAGTTGTTGGAGGATTTGATGTCGTATGCTTTGTGGCTGGTGGAGTGCTCGCATCCCTCGGCACGCTGTTACGCCCTCTACTTTCTCAACATCGCCCTCTGTTACGGCGCCTTTTTCCGCATCTTTACCGCACGCAACGGTCTGCGCTATCTTTTCAATGCTGTGAGTCTGCCTCCTTCCCCCCACCCTCCATCCTACTTTCGTTTCTCCCTATATCGGGTTTCCGGTGGCTCAGAACCTCTGAGGAAGTAGGCATTAAAGACTAGCAGTTGGGAAATTTTGGAGCCATGCGTGGATGGTACGACGTGAGGGCATTTGCCTTGTCCTTGTATCTGTGTAATTGGATGGAGTAAGGGTCGGGAATGTACCAGGTTGAATGCATTCCCACGTATCCTCCTTAAATAAGAGACAAATAGCGTTTTGTGGCTGTGATCTTGTTGAATTTACTGATCTGTGTCTATGATCAATGCATTACTGTGTGGGTGAAGTTCGTTCTTTGTTGCTTTTACGAAATGGAAGGCTAGCATACTTTTAAATCCAAACTCGGTCGTTTCGTTTAGTGAAGAAGGGTCTTCAATAGCATTCGTTACCAGTTATTCACCTTCCATTTCGTTCTTCCACTACCTCAGCACCGCTAAGGCTTTCGTGGCGTTCTAAGTTTGCTGTATTCTATTGGGTTCAAGTAGGTGGAGCCACAAACGTCACAGCTCTCATTATTGGCGATGGGGTGAAGTCGTGGACGGAATTTAGTTCGTACATTGGTAATGCTGAAATCACCGTCAATTAAAACTTCGGTAAAAAAAATGTTCTCTCTAGAAGTCCAGTGGGACCGCTTAGGTTACATCCTTTACTGCTAAAGGGTAGAGTTGTGAAGTGAAAAAGTTTCCGTCCAATAGCAGGTTAAATTTCCGTCGTAAATTCCAAGAAACTTTATTCGCACTTAAGCTACTCATCGGCGGGAATTATTTCACATGGTTTGCCTCGACAACCTTCATCGCAATGACTTCTCAACCTGTAGAGAAGTGTGTTCGATTGTTCACCTGCATGCGTCATGGAACAGAGACGAGAATGTCAGTTAGGTATGATGCGTCCCCCTTACATTATTGAACTTTGTCATTGGCGGCGAATCCATAGGCTTCCATTGTTCTGATGCTCGTTTTGATTCTAAAGTGAGGTGGTGATTCCTAGATTTGTCTCATAACTTAATGCATCCAGGAAACTCGGGTTTTTCTTATCAACGCACTTTGGACTCAGCGATGTACTCACTTTTTAATACTAAAGTGCGGAAAATTGTCTTTACTTCCCTCCTGGGCTGGCCCTTTGAAATGGCGTTCTTGAATGAGTTGTCTCAGTTTCATGGATCTTGCCTCAATTAGGCGTTCCTCACATTTAGCCGTGGCCTGGGTACCACCACCACCACCACCACACCTGGCGAGTCACTGATATGCAGAAATGCGCTCGTCTTTTAAGCGTATGGGCCATGCGAATGCCTCATTGCTAGGTAACCGCAAGTCTCATCACCGTGCTGTTTTTGTAATTTTCTGTTCCAGTAGATATTCGCGAGTCCTACGCCGTCATTACGTCTTCTGGACTCCCGGCTTAAATTAAGCGTCCCTTTAATTGCACATTAATTACAGCATAGAATTGTTGGGGGTTTTGGCATGATCATTGCGCTTTCCGCTTTCACACTTCAGCTTTGCGTACTGCCAATTCGCCTAACAGAGGACCAGACCAGCGTTCAAAAGGACACGGCTTCATGGCATGTGGTGCGTGCCAGCCTGCTCACTATACGGCGCTACCTGGATATTAGCCTTCTCCGCTGGATCGATTCTCTCGATCCCTCCCTTGCGGGAGTCTTTGACGAACCACCCAAGTTGGTTCTAGCTGCCGGCAGCAGGGTGAGTTCGTGGATTGGTTAACTTGGGCTTTCTGCAGGTCGGGTTGGCATGCTTGGTTGCATCATTTGACATGACCTGCAACCAGCTCTTCAATCGGCTCTTTGCTTCTGTGTCTCCCTTTGCGTCTTATCAAGCCCATAGGAAAGCGAATTTATTCTCAGTTTTTGCATATCATCAGTCCGCCAGCGGCTAAAGAATTGGGGAAACCAAACATTAGGCGAAAGAATAAAACTTTGGTTGCTTTCAAACTCCAAACCTCAAACTTGTAGAGAACACGGGACTTTATGCCATAAACATTTCGCTTAGTTTTTGTGCACGATAGACTCCAGGAGGAACTGTTTCTTTTCGGAATTGCAAATAAGTTTGAGATCCTTCTATCCGATACATATGAAATCAATTTGGCATTCAAGGGTTTTTCTTCAGAAATAGCTATTATTGGTGAAACTCCCACTTTCACAAACCTATACAGGGTCTCAGCCCGCTAAGCCCATCCGTGAGAAGTTATACTTTATGATAGGATGAGAGGTACTAGCTAACCTCGTCCTCCTTGGGCATTAACACCTTCGGAATTTGGCGATCAAATAGCTTGAAAAAGAAACGGTTCTTGTTCCAAAATGACTATTAAATGTATATTTTAAAAGGCATCGCTTTAAGCATCAGAATGTTTTAAGGCGATTCCGGCGTTTTTTCGATTTTATGATAAATTTTGGACTTTTTTGGAAATCAGTCGTTTGTAAAATCTCACTTGCCTCCCTAGTTGATCAGCTATACCACGGAGCAGATGAACCGCCTCATCTCCCTGGTGGTGTCACGCATGCGCCCCTCCACTGTCTTCTTGCCCATCCTCGAGCTTAACAACTTAGGTGCCATTCCAGTGCTCTACCGCATAATTGCTCGCAACGCCTACGCCCACGCTAACTGGCCGGGGCGTAACGAGTGCACCCGGCTAGCAGTGGACATCCTTAACGTCATGTGTCTCTCTGCCGACCTGGCTGAGGAGGTCGTGGCCACAGACGTCTACTCTTTTCCCGGTGGTGCCAACTTCTCCGGCATCCCTTCCCTTCGTGTTTTCCGTTCACCCCGACGTAGGGGTAGGAATTTCGTGGAAATCATCTCTAGCGAGGTTGATTTTGATGATGATGATGATGATGAGGAGGATGAGGAGGAGGACCAGGACGACGAGAATCTTGCTGGTGACGGTGGAGGAAACGTCGAAATCAACGAAACGGATGAGGAGGACGATGATGAGATGGAAGTTGTGGTAGGCAGTGGACCCCATTTGCGTCCCAGTCTGCACCGAGGCACAGCAGAGCCAGCGAATTCCAGCTCCACATCATCGTGGAGGACTAACAACGGCACCAGTAATCCTACAAGGAGGGGGTCGGGTCATGGCCGACGATTTGCTCCGCCTCCTGGAAATTCGCGTCGGGATATTGATCGTCTGGCTGATGAGCCGTCTTCTGAAGATCATGTCAATGGACTTCTGTAAGTTTGGTTAATTTATTTTACCTTTCACGATTATTTCTTGGTCTTTGAACCACTTGACTGAGTAATGCATTACGCAGAAATGTGAACAAGGTCTTGCACCAAATTCTTTTTAAAAAGGGCGGATTGCAACTTATTCAAGTGTTTTCATTTCCACAAACGAGGTAGATTTTAGTGACTGTCTACCTCGCCCGTACACTTTATAGTAGAAACTCGTGTACTTTGCGAAATAAGCGTTAAATAATCGCGGACAATTCGGCCACTATTATTACTCGTTGAAGTAATCGCTACTAAAATCTATAGCAGAGAATTCTTTCCCGACGAAGCAAAAACTCACGGTGGATTTTACTCCTATGTAGCACGGTTTATCGGTAAGAGCCATTGTCAACTCCCTTCCTACCTGGACTTTTATTTTTCAACTGCCACTTCCATTTTGTGCACCTATTTTACATTTCTGTTTTCCCATCCCCACTAGTTATTCGTGGCGGTAATCTGTGTGAGGCTTTATGTTGTGTTGCCTTGTAAGAATACGATTTTGCTTTCGCTGACTAGTAGGTAAATACTGGCTGCTCTGACAATTTCTTAAGAGGGGAAGAAGAAAAGGAAGTTTTTTAGAAAGATAGATTTCAGCCGCAATTGCAGTTAGGTCTTCCGCGCATGAACAGCTACATCTCCAGTTTTACACATGCACATGCACACACCCGCAATGTAGGCATCTGATAAGGGAGCGGTATTTGTCACTCAACAAACGTTGAAACCCGAAGACCATTTTCCTAACAAGCCAATAGCGACAAGTATTTTTTCATGGCGGAGAATTGAGGAACGGCTTACCTGATGTGAGGCAAATGCCCTTGAGTAATTTAACAACCATGGTAACTTTTTTAAGCCACTTCTACGTGGCACGTTATGCTACTGCAAACCACACCTCTAAGTGTGATGCGACAAATATGATGAGATGCTGTAGCTTTGCTTGATTTCAAGGTCAACTCCCACTTTTCAATTTCAAAGGAAGAAAACGGCGAAGCGCAAAATCTAGAGCATTGGTCCAGTACTAATGAGAGTGCCGCATTTTCATCTCTGCTTCACAATGCATGCATATAAACAACCCATTTGCACGTTCCTTTAAGCTGCAAGAAATCATTAAAATGCGATTAGGGAAATCAATCGCACGAACCTATTTGTTCATCTGATACAATGACGGACAATTTTTCGTGGACTTCCTTTATTTGTTTTTGGCATCATGAATTGGTATCCTTATTGAACGTCAGGGGTATGGTCCTTTTTCCACCCTCTTTTAAAACAGCTGTTTTAATATGAACAAGGAAAATTGCTCGAGATGCATTGATGGGTTGTTGGTGTTATTGCTTTGGTTAAATGATGTCTCTTGAAACATTTTCCATGGCCTTTCTTGTGATCCAAATGTCTGATGTTTAAAGGTTATGGTTATGTAGCCTCCAACTACACTCTATGAAACCGGTTGTTCTAATAATTCACGTTTTCCTTATTGTGTCTCAATACTTTTTTTCGGACCAGCCAGAGTTGAAGGTATTCACTTCTTGAACTATTGAGGCCTGGGCATTAAGACCAAGTGCATTCGTCAAAACAGAAGCACCGATTCCTTAAGCATGACTTTTCTAACGGCACCATTTACTCACGTAAATCATTCACGAAATAACCAGCTTTCCAGGGATAAGGGTAAAGTCGGTAACTGTGATGTTTCAGATTTATGCGTCAACAATTGTTAGTAGCCTTTCCGCTCTGTCGAATCCAAAGTCATCCATTCGTAGATTATTTTCAGACATCGTAGAGAACGAGTCATGGGGAAAGCATGCCTAAATTCTGACTCTCTTCCGACAAAGGAGTAAAAATGCCTTTAGGTACCATGCCGATCTTCCTGATGTCTAACATTCATTTTACTTGAGAAGCGTGAGGCACCTAACATGTCCCGTCCTTTCTCTTCGTCTTGTTCCCCAGCATGTTGATAACCTTAATCCGCGACGACGACGGCTGGGATGTGGCGGTGCAGAAGGCCATCCTTTCTTTCATCGGCACCCTCGTCTATCGCCCTCTCGACGAGCGTGAGCACCCTGACCAACCGGTTTTGGCAAGCAGCGTAATGCCCCCAAACACATTTTCTATCGGTCTCAATGACAGTATCTTTGCTACACCCAAGGTCAGTCTCAAGTCTGTCTTTTCTACTGTCTGCTTTTTAAGTGGTATAGGTAGGGGATTTGAGACCAGGTTAAGGCTATTCTCCACTTTCCTATTATCCGCCGTTGTTACTTGACTTACTTTCTCCGTTTTCCCCTGTTCTCACCTACATTCCGGACGTTATCAACCCTATTCCACTGTCATGTTCTTAAATAAGATGTTAGCTTGATTTCCTCCTGTTTTTGGGTGATGGACGAAGTTTGCAAACTTCTGTCCCTTGCTACTAATTGATAGACATTGTACCTTTGCTTTCGAATCAAATGTTAGAGTGTGTTGGCGCCAAAGTTACATCAGTCGACGTGGTGAGGAATGTGCGTCTTGTCGGAAGGGTCAGAGAAGTGGCACCTTGCTTTTGATTGGAAGGTTTTCTCAATATTCCATATATTTCTTACCTCTCTGAGCCCAATAGCCTTACGTCATCCTCATCAATAATAGAATCAAGTAAAATCAGTCGCAGATTTGGCTTGAGTCTTTTGCCTTAGCGATCAATTTTGCGGACATTCATTTATAATTTCTCTTCTTTATGGGGTGGCTTGAATAAATACACTTGGTACATGTCGCTCATGGCTGAACTGTCATGAAAATAGCTTAACTGTTTTTAACTTTGATTGCGGCATTGACAGTGATATCGGACTTGAAGTTGGGATAGTCACCAAGGTTCGATGACTTTTTATAGCTCCTCTCTTGTAGCTGTCCAATATGTAGATTCTTCCAACGCCACTTCATTCATCCATCCTGGTACAAACTCGCCTTTAAAGCTCCAGTGAAGACGTACATTTTTATAACAAAGTGTGGTATTTTAGATGCACTACATCGTCCTGTCACCGATATGGAGCTTGAGCTATCTTTGGAAGCGATACAGGGCCTTGGATCTTGAATGTCGCTTTATTGTCAGCGTACGTGGCGGCTAGGTAGCTAATAGGGTAGGAGAGAATACACAATCGTTGGTTTGAGTCGCACGTAAAGCTGAGTTGGTTTCTCAGTACTCTTTACTGTGTTCTTCCCTATTTCCCTTTTCGTTTGACCTCTCAAATCACACATTTACAGTATAGTTCAAGCTGGTTTACTCTCCACAGCTGTAGAAGCCTCATCGCATTTTGGGAATGTGGGATATGTAGTGGCAGAAAGTAACTCCCGAGGGCATTCAGGAATACTCTCCCTCTAATTCCAATAATGAGGAATTACGTGTCAACATGGGAACGTCAATCTGAGGTAAATGTGGCAACGGCTTGTTGTGATACTTCCTGTGAAGTGTGAAATAGGTGGTTTGTGCATCAACTTGGAAGGGTGACATTGCTGCGCATCAAGTTTTGAAGATCAGTGTCTTCAACTGCCTTACATTAGGAACGAGCCATGACCGACGATTGACTTACTTGGGATGGAAAATTGGCCCCGTATTTCAACCTTCGTTGAGCGAACGCACACAGCACCCAACACCCACTCCACACTTCGTAGACACACCACTTCATTGTCAGATGATTGCATTGTGGGTTGTGTGCATGCGGATGTGCATGTGCCAGACTAGAGGTGCGGTTATTCACATGCAGAAGACTCAACTACATTTGCGGCTGAGGCCTATCTAGTCTGTATAACTCTACAATTTGGAGGCATGAAATATTCAGCGCAGCTGGTATCAGTTGAATAGTCATCGAAAACAAAGTCGTGGTCTCACAAGACAGCTCCAGTCAGCACGTCACATTGTGCCACAAAACTCCGCTAAAATTACATAGTACACTTGTCGAATGCTCTTACCGACAGTGTGTCATGTACAGATGGGGTTCGCTGCAAGCTTGTGCCTTGTCAGGAGATATTTCCAAGTTATGGCTTTTAATGCTCCTTGAATTTCTCTAAAATTCCTTTTTTGAGTTTTTTCACTCTTGCTGTAGCCTACGTTCCAGATGATGTTAACAGGACTCGCATTATTTGGAGTTTTTTTCCTCATGCCTTAGTTCTTTTCTCCAACAGTAATTACTGATATTCTTGTGTCACTCTACTAGTAATCCAGGACAACGATGCCTTGATTGTCTAATTGCGTAACTTCTGTTCCCACTCTTAGCAAACCATTTCGGCGCTTCGTTATTTACTATTCAAAAAATGTCTTGAAACTAGACACTCGTGGTTTGATCACGCAGCTATTCGGGTCACGTGACCAAGCTGCTTTAGTAATGCAGTCTTGGTGGCTGTGCTTATTTGTTTCTTGAAACCGTCCCCAAACACCTTTCCTCCCACTCACGGCGTTTAAAAGTGCACATCAGTTAGTATCTGTAATCACCTTTCGATGAAACCATCTCATAAATTAAATTATTCAAACTCATCTGCAAATTCCAGTATAAGTCTCCGCTTTTTGGAACCTGAAGTGTATTTTCCTTTCAATAGGAAAGTCGTTGAGGCTGGTACAATAGTCAAGTCTTAAATTGGGCTCCCAAGAGCATTTGAACTTTTTCGCTCTAGCAGAAATGTGGCCCGCCATCTGGCCTCCTGGTTCGCGGCAGCAGCTCTCGAAAGCGAAAACTGGACGAAGTTCTTTCACCTGCTGAAGACTCCTTCTCCCCTGTCTCGCAGTGCAAGAGCCTCGCTCTTGCCATCCCCGAAAGCTCGCGCCCACAACGTTGTTCGCTTGGTAAACCCTCCGTAACCCCAAATCCACCCGTCCCCACCCCTTCGGTGCTTTTGCAGCAGCAGATGCGTCTGTGGTGCGCAGTGCGTCGACAACACGGGTTGATGTTTCTGCTGCACCAATTGGATGTCACTCAACCCATCTCAGAGGCGGATAGCATACGAACTCTTGCCTGTCGTGGACTTGTGGGAATGGCACGCAGTGAGGAGGTGCGATCAATGCTGGCGAAGTTGCCGCTATTCACTAAATCGCAGCTGCAGCGTACGTTCCTCTCATATCCTTGATTTGTCCGTATGCTCAGTGCTTCATTCGATTTAGCATGATTGATGTAATGCTTAATGTTACACATGGACCTTTTTTAACCCTTCTTGGGTAGTAATTGTGGTGCCGAATGGTGGTAGCATTTAGATTTCACTTCATTGATACCATCATTCTTGTTGCACTTGGCCCATACGTCTTCAAGAATCTTTTAAACTCCTCATCTCCTCCTTTCTATAGTGCTGATGAAGGAACCTATCTTGCCAGACCGGATGGTTGAACATGCGGAGTTTTGCCGCTATGCTACCCTCCTCATGCGCCTCGTGTTGGGCAGCCTCTCCGACAGCAGTCTCACCGACGGTGATATGTCTATGGACAGGGTGCGTCGTGCCGTCATCGTTGCGCGGACACGCATCCAGTGGGACCAAGAGGAGCTGCTGGAACTCATCTGGCGGCATCTCCAGAGCAAAGGTGGGCTCAGGCTTTATCTTTTTTGTTTTTTTTTCAAAGCAGTCTTCCCCAATTCAGCTGACTGTTGACTCATATCCAAACACTTATTGGAAACTTTCTAAATTACCTTGGTAGTTAATTGCTAGGGATGGCTTATTCGCGATGACTCTCACATTGAGTAGCGACGCAAAATGAAGCTCACTGATTGCTTCCCTTTTTTAGGCCTGCATAAATCAGCGGCGATTCTGCAACAGGAGGCGCGTCTGCGGTTGGGTAATTCGCTGCCGCATCAGCTGCCGTTATTTAGCCATGACGGCGATTCTGATTCAGAGCCTTTTACACCCACCGCCTCTGGCAATGCCACCACAAGCAACATCGACGTTAGTACGCCAACCCTGAAGGTTAACAAGCTCAAACCTCTTACAAACTCCTCCCCCAGTGCTCCCAAGGTAGTAATGGAGGGTGATGAGTTCCACATTCATCCACTCATCTATCCGTCCGTCCAATGTATCAATTCAGCAATCTAGCATAGTAATTTTTTTTCAGTAGCTTCAAATTGTTTTGACAATGGTAACAGACCTTCCTTTACAGTCAGATTTTTCGCATACATGACTCATTTTCTGGTCAAAAATTGCGTTTCAGAACGGAACTTCTCAAACTGATAGCGCATCGGTTGTACGTTTGTTAATTTCGTTATCATTGAACCACTTTATTCACAGGTTCTTTGAGCTCTTAGTTTTGTCTTATTATTACCCAGTACTAAACAAGACTCCAAGTTCTTTACTTTTACTTTGCGTAAAATAAGCAAGTTGGATGATGATGCTTGAGTAAGTCCAACATTGCGTATACTGTGTGGGTCTAGAAGGCCGCGGGGAACTTTTAAGAGAAACTTTTTTTTCTCAACACGAGTGTGTCTCTGCGATAATATGAAGTAGAGGAATTTCGAATGCTATGTTTTTTTTTAAATTCAACCTGTTTGCGCCAATCCATAAGTTGGCAAATTTCTCGAAAACGCTTGCATCTGGTTACTCCGTCTGCTGGAGCTATTCCTTCCCATTGATTATTCCTCTTAGCTATTCGCATCCACGTTTTGGGAGTTGAAGGCTCTCGTAAGTAGGCTATAAGGCTGAATAAATAATAGCTCAAATGCTGCAAAGTTTCAAAACAAAAAAGCCGCCCTTTTAAAACTCGCTTTCCAAAAGTCATTTAATCTCATCTAAGTAGTTTTCTTTGCACGTCCAGACCTTAAGAGACCGACTAGAACGAACCCCGTCCCACAAGCAACAGTTGCAACTGTTGCAAACTAGCTGTGCCATAATGTCTAGTGGTGGTGGTTGTGGTGGTAATAGCATCACCGCCACCCCCATTGCTGGCAATGCTGGAGCTGGCGGCGCCGGCAGCAGCAATACCACGGGGGAGTCCGGCGAGATGACTCTATCCAAGATAGTGGAGTCCTTTCTCATGCACCAACACGCCCAGTGTCCCTATCCCGTCTCCGTGTGCCCTCGCTTCTCCCTTCACCATCCTCACCGTTGCCCTGAGCCCCGGATTGATACGTGGCTCGGCCCCATCGCCGGTGTTCCTAGTCTAGTGGTAGCGCGTGAATCTCTCGCTGGGTGCCATCACATGCGCTGCGCTCCGCGTCGTTTCATCCGTCGCTTCATTCACAGTCGATTCATGCCCATCTTCACCGTGCGTGACGTTGACAATGACCTCTACACCGCGGCCGCATTCGGGGTGAGTTGTTTGTCAGCACAGTTCGAGGGGTTCACTCTTCCTTCCCATAACTAATTCATTTCTGTGTCTTGTGATTATTCCAGCGAGGCAGCGAAGTGGGTGAAGGGGACGACGGTCTTTTCCTGGGCACCTCGTCGGGTTCCGTGTGTTGGGTTAACGTGGAAGAGGCAGGATTACCAGTGGAGCTGTTCCGCGCTCAGACCTCCCCTATCTCCCGGTTGGAGCACGCGCGTGACGGACGTCGGCTTCTGGTTTGTACAAATTGGGGTGAACCGGCGCTTCTTGTGGCACGACTTGAACAGCGGGACACTGATTGTGGAAACACCAGCAGCGCATCTGCTCCCTTCTATTCTAATCCGGATAGACCTGTGTATGTGCAGTTGCTCTTATCAGAAATACGGTTTCTGATTCTACCTCATAAACATTGATAAGGCTTGCCTTATACTCACTTTTGTTTCCCTTCACATAGGGTCTCGATTGTTAAAGAGAGACTGCATATGCCAACCTCGACTTCCAAACTTGTTTTTTTTTCAGATTTGCTGCAGATTCAGGGAGATACGCTGAATTCAGTCGGTCGGGGACACAAAACATGCTGGTCGCTACTGACGGAAAGATAGCCAAAGTGCGCGCGTTTTTCCGTAGTTTTGTTGTTTGAGTACTTTTCGTCTGATGTGGTGGACTATGTCGAAAATCCGAGCTGGATAGAAGGAGGGCTTTAATTTGCGCGGAAATGTGTGCTAATTATTGGTTATTAGTAAAAGCGTCATTCTGTTTTCGATTTCAGATTTTTGATTTGACAACGGGTCAGCGCATCATTGATCTCTTTTCTTCAGTGAAACAGAGCAACTACCTAATGAACAAAGCTACTTTCTCCGTAGACGATCACCTCGTTTTAAATGATGGTGTTGTATGGGACATCCGTTGTCCTGGTTCAGGTAGCACAACACGTCCAGTGCACAAAATCGATAAATTTCAGGATGTCGTCTCCGGAGTCTTTCATCCAAATGGCCTCGAAATTGTGGTCGGATCTGCGGTCTGGGATATGCGCACCTGGCGTCTCCTCCACACGGTTCAAGCTTTGGATAAACTGGAAGTCACCTTCTCTGAAAACGCCGAGGTCATTTATGCCGGCAAGTCCCTTGAAAACTTTATTTCATTATTCAAAGCCTTCCAGTATCTTACTGTAGTTCATTGGTTCGTTTCCATGTAGGCAGTTTCGGTATGGAATTCGACGATCCGCTGGATGAGATTGTTCAGAGTGGTCGAGCTGCCATGCAGAGCATGTTCCGTACAGTCGACGCTCTCGATTACAGTCTTATCGCCTCAGTAGACGTGAAACACCGCATCGAACAATTGGCGGTGGATAGGAGGGGTTTACGCCTGGCGCTTGTTGAAAAATTGGGCGACAAAAATGTTGATGAAGCCCCTAGCCAGTGTCGCATCTATTCCATTGGACAAAAACGCGTAATTTCCTTTGAGAAAGCGTATATTTTCCTCTCTGCCTTCAGGGTGGAAGCCAGTAGCTAAAAGCACTTTGATTTTTACCCGATAGTCCATTCGAGACCTGGAGACTGAGGATGATGATGACGAGGAAGTGGAGGATCGTCATGATGACGACGATGACGATGATGACGACGATTATGTTCACATTCCCCTGTCCTCTTCTCCCACCTCGGTAGTCACGGACGAGGACGGGGAAGATGAAGACGATGAGGAGGCAACGTCAGAAGGAAGTTCGGAAAGCAGCACTAGTGGATCGGAGTCCTCTTGGGAGACCGAAGAAGAAATGGAAGTTTCCTCTTTCCCAGAGGAAAACTAAAGTGGTGATGAGGAGAGCTACGTGAAGCAAGGAGACTCAGTAGTCTCGTGCTTGGTGGTCTACTCTGATTTTGTACACTAAATCATTCATGCTCTCTGGTTTTTCTTTTGCTGGCTACCTCGCTGACATTATTCTTTTACGTGGAAAGAATGGACTTTGAGTATTACCTAATTGTCTTCTTTCTTGCTGTGGGACTTGGGTTGGCTTCACTGAAATGTGAGATTATTAAAAGGGTTTGTGGAGGCGAGAAAGGTGGGACGTTTTCCCCTGAGACTGTGGTGGCGAAGGTGCTAAAGGTCAGTGGCTTCGATAACCAACTTGGTGGGGCGGTGATGCTCTCGTCGCCATCACTGTACGTCCACACCTAATTGCATCCTTGGAGGAGACTCGACTACTACAATTGAGACAAACAAAATGGGACCAATTTTTTTTAGACTTAATGGGGTCTTTGAAGGGAAAGAGACCTACAAAATAAGATGTTTCTAGGTTGCACCATTGAGAAGTAAACAAATAATGCCTCCATGCCACTTCACCTCATCTCACAACTCAGTTTGAATGCGTTTCGAGTGGGCATTCCGTGGTCGTCAAGGCAGCTCGTCTCTCCACCACTGACAAGTAAATAGGTCATGTCCTCACGCCACCTCACCTCGGCCCATTTTGATCACGTCCTGAGCGAAGGGAGGGCCGGATAGGGGGAAAATGATGATTTTTCATTCATTCAAATTTGGAAGTTAGAAGCTACGGAAAATTGCTTCATACAGATAATATTTTACCATCCATTTCCATCAACTCCCATTCCGTAATTAATGATTCCTCAAAAATTCTTGAGCTCTCGCATATTCTGCTTGCAAATTTGTAGTTTTTGTGGCCACCAGCCCCAATCACACCACTTCAATCACAGGAGGTCGTGTTAATTAGAAGCTTGACTACAGTTTCTGGTTCGACCGGAACAAAAGCTCATTGAGGGAAAGGATGGAGACAAAGGGATAGAGTAGTCCACTTGGTAGTTATTACTTTAATTTTCCAGCCGCTCGTGAATATTATTAAACTCTGGGAAAAATTGACTGAATGTGAGATAAAAATGTAGTATTTTGGTTTGCACTCATGCAACCCCGAATGCAATACAACATCCGAAGACTCCTCTGAAGACGAGAAAAGATACGACGCTTGGGCAGGAAGGATTGGGGCCATTGCCATGGCCCAGATCCCAGCCTACCTGGTCGCTGAAGGTACAATGGCCAACCCAGATGGCCCTTAAACGGAACCAGGAGTCAAACATGCAGCCCACCTATTAGATGCAAATTTGAATAAATGTACAGTTCATTGAAATGCACAGTAAATAGTGCTTAAATTTCTAAACGCAAATTTGCGAATCAGGATAATTCTTTATGAAATTTGAGGCGTGGAGGAAGCAAGTGTTTCAGAAGAATCCACGTCAGACGCATCTGGTGACACCAAAAATGATAATCCATGCATCTATACTAATATAGGTGTGAATGTGCAGATGTATGTTGATTGTGAATTTGAGCATAACACTGTGGCAAAATTGAAGAAGTTGAGCACACATATAAGTGGGATCCAGCGAGTGTAATTAGAAAGAATGAAATTGAGCCTGCATAATTCTGGTTCGCCTAGACTTCCTTGAAGACAAAAAAAGACGTAATACTCGGGCAGCCAATGAACGTACATGTGCCTGTACATGTGTAAATGCGTGAGTATGTAATGCAGAATTAAAAGAACCATTTTTAAATATGTTTCACTTTATTAAAACTGATCGAATATGCATGTTTTTATGGCCAAAAATATAAGAGAAATGCATTTTTTGTCAAATTGGGCATGGAAATATTCGCTGATAAGTGGAGATTGGTGATTGGGACATGAAATAATGAAATTGAGCACATTTGCACGTGTACGTAGGCGGATGGGACTGGGTGGATTGAAATCGGCCACAGACAGTGCCATATGGGCGTGAATGGGCGAATGCAATTCGCATTATTAAAATCAAGCATGCGTATCAATAGCTATGTAGGTGCTAATGTGTTGGTGGAATTTTTATTCATAAAATTGGGCACACACATATGCACGTATGAGGACGAATAAATGCAAATTGTAATTGCAATACGTTGTTTGTTTGACTACCGGTTTCGATTGCGGACACTTAGGTGGCCACATTGCCCTAGCCGAGTGGGCTAGCCTCAAGCCCATGCGAGTAGACTCAATCCCTCTGTTGTGCCTTCTTTTGCCCTCGAAAAAGTCTTGGGCCGCTACAGTAATAAGACAATTGAGCATGTATCCCCACCTATGAGTGCGAATGCGCATAGAGGTTTTAACATAAAAACTGGACATTTATATGTGTCAATGAGAGCATAAAACAACAAATTCACAAATATAAAACAAGTTCTTCATTTTATAAGTTTTGTCCAATTACTCAAAGTGAAGATTACGAAATGTATTAGCCCTTTCACACTTATAAAGGAAGTAAACATGTGGGCACATATTTGGGCTCAATTTTGCTAATGCCAGACACCTTTATTGAAACTTGTAGGTACACACGTGCTGGATTTTGATGATACAAAGTATACTTAACCATTTGGTCCTCAGGAATTTATTTTATGCATAATTTGCACAACACACAACATGCTTACCCATTTATACAGACATGGGAATGCTTGGTTTAAATGCTTCAATATGCATGAATGGAACCACTACATTCAGATGTGCATACGCTCAAAGCAGAGAACGAAGAACTCAGCAACTAACTTAAATCTACTTATGAGCCTATTTTAAAATACACAGCACTCATTCACACTAACACACCTAAGCAGGTATGTATGTATGCATGCACATTTGCAACCATCTAGAAAAGTTTTCCTTCGAAGTTTCATCACCATACCTCCATTAAGACGTCGACAATGTGAACATACGCTAAACCCCATACCCACAGGACTATACCAAATCTAATAATCCCTTTTAAAAATCTGCTTTTAGGCCGGCGTTCCAGCGTCTAGCTGTGGGCCCGTGTGATGGCCAGTAGAATTCTCCATTCCGGAATTCAGTTCCCAAACCGGACGAAACTCCAGATCCAGTAGAATTTCCAAGGGATATTAGTGATGCTGAAGTCAAGTATCACCTCAATTGCTTAGAAATTCGGTGATTGGCACAGTCGACTCGTGAATGCTTTCTTGCAGTACTGATTACGCTGAGATGGCTAGCACGGAAGGTTTACCAAAGGGAAGAGGAGAGGGCCAAATATAACGCATTGTTTGTTTGACTAATGGTTTCGGTTAAGATTACTTGAGCTATGCCAGCAGTCCCCAATTCTTTCCTTCTTGATAAATATATATATTCTGTCTGAGAATTGTATCTTCCCTTGTCTTCAAGGAAGTCTAGGGACAACACAATATTTCTGTACATGCATGTCAAATTTGGACAGAATAACACACAGTCAGTGTTTGCTTCGATATATGTTTGCATATTTTAACAACGAGAATCCAATTACTCTTTGACACGTACATTGGTATATTCTGATTATGCTATTAAAAGTCATTCAAAATTATGCATAATTGTGTGCACCTTAGTTTCGATAAAAATCTCACACTTACACATGTGGTTATGTGTATGTTCTCACATTGATCATAAAAAGTGCATTTTGAGTATGCGTATGTCCAAACGCAACAGTGCAGCATACATTTTCTCATTTACACACAACTGTTTCTACTTATGTGCCCAGCTTCAATGTTGCGAAATACCTTTTTTCCAACCTCAGGTAGTTATTCACGCATGCATAATATATCTATTACATCACACTTCGAGATGGGCACGCACATTGGCACAAATTTGACGGTGCAATATACATCTACTTACCCAGATTTATAAAAATAAATTACATGCTTAATGTAACCACCGATCTGCACTTATGCATGCATGTGTACACAATCAACTTCAATGTCCACATTCATTCACACCTACATAGGTGTCTGTACATGCTCAATACCGGTATTAAAAATACAATTGCTCACTAATACCCTTATATGTGCACAAATATGTGTTCATTTACGTTGACAAAACAATCACCCCTTCACTCATGCCTGCATTAGTTGCATAAGCATAATTTCTGTGATGCGAATTCAATCCATATTGCAATACATTTTTGCACACACAAACCATACATTTATAAAAGTTAATTTTAGGCAATGTGAACTTTATAATCGCATTTACTTTCACGCGCATAGATCTGGCTTTACAAAGAAAACATTTACTCTATTAAACAACAAATTAAATGCACAATCTTGATGTCACAAAAAACCTTCACACTCTTCAACTTTAAATTCATATACGTATTACTTCTGATAAAAACATATATCTATGCATGTATACTTGCAGGCGTTTATGCATTTTATAAATGCTTACTTTTGATAAAGCTAAGCAACTTTACTTATTAGTGCCCCCATCTTTATTCAAGTGCTCAAATTTTGATTTGAAAACACATCCGGTCATTTACCATTGTAAAAGAATGCATATGATTAGTGCAAGTGATACAAATTTCATAAACACACACAGTTATATATTTGGCACAATTTTAGCAAAAAAAATATTTTCCCATCCAAACCTCCATTGTACATGCTTGTTTTCTATTGTACGACACATTTACCCATTTAGAACAATACAGTAGAAAGTACACTAGCTCATTCCTACTTGCATGGTTGCACGTTAATGCTCAATTACATTAGAATAAAAGACATCAAGTCACTCCCAACTGGGCACGATTAGCTTGGAAAAAACAAAATGTCTTTATCTTTTTGCACCCACATTGACATGCGTGTGTGCTAGAGTCTACCAATGCAAAACACTAACTCGTTCACACCTGTATAGGTATGCGTATGCACGATGTGTAGAGTTCAGATATTTTTTGAAGGCAAAAAAAGCATAATACTTGGGCAGGACGTATATATATATATATATATATATATATATCCTGCACGACCCGAAAGCCAGCCCACCCGACTAGGCCAATACAACCACCTAATGACCGAGACCGGTAGTTAAATAAAGTATTCCACACTGTCACGACAATGGAAAGCATCGCTTACACGCGTGTGGGTATTTTCAAGCTCAAACTCAGTGTAAATATATGTGATGAATTTTACTGTTACAAAGTACATTTACTAAATCACATCTATTCCTGTAAACATTTATATCCAATTTTGAGCTTCAATTTTAACATGTATTTTCCCCACTTATGTAGTAACTTCTATTTGCACAATTTTATAAAAAGCAAAACTACTCAGTTGCACCTATATAGCTGTGTATGCATGAGAATTTAGGTAGCACAAAGTGCACGTACTCATTTAAACCTATGTTTGTACACACTCTATATTAGTCTAAAATAAAAAAAAACATTTACCTAATCGCGCCATTGTAGAATTATCCAACTGTTCAACTGATACACTAATACGCTACGTATCCGGAGGTATAGACATGTTCAATTCAAATCGTAATAATTCACACACCTGTTTGCATCTTTGCGGTCATATATGTGTGCACAAATTGACTAATAAAAAATAAATTGTATCCAGTGTGTAAAGTGATGGATCTCAGAGGTTTACTTGATCGTCTCAATGGATCACAATTGCATCATGGTAGTCCATTCCTAGTTTTCAAGATCTACAATTTGACGAATGCACTGCGGTGCTGGAATTGCCGCACGTTTTCGATTAGGTCAGCCGTCTGGCCTCATGGAATACCACAATAAAGATACTAAAGGATTGTGAATGTAAGTTTGGCTCCGAAGTCGCTTCGAACATCGACTTTCTGAGCATTGGTCGCTGATCCTGACGATCTGGTTAAGGTAGCATCGCAGGTCAAGGAAGCGCTAGAGATGAAGGCGAAGAAAGTAAACAGGAATGGACGAGAATTTCGGTATGCCATAGCAAAATTCTTTCTTGCCCTCATCCACTTTATTCTTACCGATTTGGCAGCGTTTAACATGATTGCATACATTAATTCCCTTTAAGTTTTACTCTACTTCTATGCAAAATATTGTTTACATTACAATAATGCAAATCCAGGTATGTATCTGCTGAGGTTCAGATAGGTAGAGTGTCAAAGTGAGGAACGGTCAGAGAAGGGTTTATGTACTGATGGAGGTCTACCTCGATGTGATATTAATTACATCCTATGCTAGAGTCTTAGCTGATTAGCTAGCATATCAACTATTAACCTCTTAATAAGTGACGAGTAGGCACCGTCTCTGAAGTAATTAAAAGTGCTATCTTTTTGAATTTGAAGAACTTGCCGACTAGCACATAAAATTTTGGTCCGTGAATCGCAAGTAAAATTGAAGATGATTACGGTGAAAGCCACCAACTGTAGAAAACTTTTTCTAAGTATCCCATTTTATGAAATGATGATCACAGTCAAAAAGCTGTGTATGACTTTCCAGGTCTTATCTTCAAAACCAAGAGAAGACTAGTCTCGAAAACATTCGTTTTTGATTGGCAATATTGCCAGAAAAAGGTAAAATTAGCATTTGAAGCAGCATCTTTAAGAAAAAGACTGCAAATGATGAGGTAGAGGCAGCACTTCCTTCGTCTTTGGCTCCCGCTTTGAAGAAGGGGCCTTCTAAAAGTTTACCTTGTGTTTTGGGATGCGACACCCAAGGTTAATTGGTACAAATAAGGAGGACTCTAGTTCCACTAAGTAGCCAGTTTTGACACCTTCTTACAGAGATCTTCTTCTTACACACCTTTTTTTCTAACCACAATGTAATGAGTGAATTGTTTGGTGTCACCAATGGGTTTTTTTGGCGAATCCGGAAAATTCAATGCAGAAGAGGTCTCGGTACAGGATGGCTGGTCAGATAGTCAGCATGTAGCTCGCAGTGACCCAGACTTACAGCCTATATTATTGAAGTAGCAAAGAATAAGCTGATAGTTTGAATCATGATCGTATTTGACCCAACATATATTGCTCCTTCAAGCTCGTCAAGCTTCACTGAACAATGTTCTTAGCACGTTACCCCAAGTGATTTCAATCAACATCAAAGTGGAAATTCCTGTTGTTTAAATTGGGATCCTTCTGGTAGTGCTGGTTTGGTTATAACCATAATCACTTCGCTTACACTTGGATTTCCAAAGCCACGGCTTTAGTACAAAAGAGGAACAAACTAGTGGGGTAAGGGACAAGTTGAAATTGCATTCATTGTGGTTGCCCAAACTATGCAATATGAGAGTGATTTATAAGCAAGGCAATATATTGGAGGATGCAAAGGAAGTATTGCACCGATATGTTAATGGGATCTGTGTTATACGATAAATGGAAATCATTATATTTCGTGAGTGCTCCTAAGTAGCAACTAGTTATTACAAGGAATTAAACTGAATGTCTCACAAATCCTCAATAAAAAGCATATTATATGCGATTGTAGGAGTTGTCGAGCAACAGCTTTCTAGTAGCAGTGATTGTCAGAGCCAATGGTAGGTAAAAGTTTACGTAAAATTCATTTATTTTTGACGTGCATGCATTATAATTTAGGTTTCAGAGAAGCCCTCACAGAAGTTTGTTTACTATTAAGCAATTTCCTCCAGCTTCTAAAAATAGTGAAAAGATTTGAACAGTCGACTTTGTTAATCAGACACATCCAAGTGAAATTTCACTGCTACTCAACAATGTTAAGCATTCCGTGGGAATGTCGAATGAATTTCAAATTACTAATAATGTCCGATCCCTTTATAAATGAACTCGATCAGCATTTAATTCGGGCTGAAATGCATAATTGCTTCGACTGGCAAAGCACGATTGGATAAATTTTATCTCTTGACAGTCATTTTCGTGTAACACATGGTAAGAAGAGCACATGAGTGAAGTATATTCTCTTAAGCTTAATCTGCGATTTTCATTTGCATGCAAACCTTTTTAGTGGTCTACTTAAAAAGTTCTTGACCGACACTTCGATCTAATTCTAATTTTACTTTTCGTTGACTTCCACTTTGGCTCTTCGATTATCGTTTAAACGACACAGAAAAAGTGGAAAAGCTAATGCTCTTATCATTCTTTGCACATTGCTAAGTTGATTATACCCCAAATTCACTCTCCTGTCTGAGCACACCGCAAGTATGATATCGCTAACCCATTCCAAACATTCACTTTAAATGCCGCCGAAACGATTAACATTTTAGCTACCTGACCTGTTCCTAAGGACTTGGCCACCTTACTATGTATTTAAAACAAGGTAAAATTTAACTTCACATCAATTTCATTACTCCTTACTCTGAGGATTTGGTAATTTACCGCAAAATTTATAACGAACAATCCTCCTATTCAGCCTAGGCAGTCCCAATGCTAAGAGAGGTAGTCAAGCGAAACCGTGGAAAATTCGGGCTTTCGATTACCATATCATCCTCCTTTGTGTTATTTAGCCAGAATTAATTTTTGGCTTTTACAGGAGATGAGAAATTTAATTTGGCCAATTTTAATAGAGGTTTTGGTTTCAGACGACATTGACATCAAGCTGTAACAGAGGGCATCCATCAGAGGTAAAAAAATCACTCCTATTACGTAACAGCTAGAGCGGCTTAGCATTTGATTGTTTACTACCTTCTGTAGCATGACTTCTTATGAAACGATATTCAAAAGCGTTGCATGTACCTTTCACAGTTTTTTTCCTATAGGTTGAAATAAGGTTGCAAGTTTTTCCAAGTTTTATAGGCCTGTGTCTTGATGGAATCCCAACAGGTTAGCTGTTTTTCCTTCCTATTTTGCAAATGCAAGACAGCAAACTTAAAAGTGATGCAAGAAAACACCGAGAAGGTCGAAAAATTCACAAATATTGACATGATTACAACCTCAAAAACGCAAAAATAATTATCTTTTTGCTGTAAAGTACAAGTTTATTTTCACCACTTCATTTAACCTGACAGCTTATCAAAACTCCCTCCATTTCTTCGTCTTTACGATTCTTAGTCATTTGGGACGTTTTAGGGCTGGAGCAAAGCAATTCCATTCCATTTGCCTAGGGCGGAACATGCAGAATTAGGTGTTCAAAGTTGTCAAAATGAATTTATTACTTAGCTTATTTCTGGCGCTGCACTTTCCATAATTTTTTGGCTTATCTTCAGTCCATTTTATGAGATCTTCTTAACGTTCTCTCATTTAAAAAATCTTTTTTTAACATTCCTGCTCTATTGCCAGGCCAAGTTCACTTTTAACAAATACCAGACCGCATCGGATCTTAAATAATTATGTTCCCACTCGCTAATGTGGCATCATATGTAACAGTACGCCTTAATTTGGCTTCATTCTTTCATTTTCCAAGAACCACTCTTCATGTACGCATTCAACATCTTAAGAATGCCATTTAAATTCTGCGACATCTTTTCCACATTGCTTGTCTTCCAATTCTTCCTCGCGGTCACAGACAGCAAAATGTAACGGTTGAGCACATTGAGTAACCTCTTGACCTCAACATCACACAACACACTAGTAGTAAACGACGCCTAAGATCTTCAGGAAAAGGTTATCACATCAAAGTCATTAATCTCTGTCACCAAACAAACCAGCAGTTCGAGATCGCTGTCCACTCAGCAAAGTCCTGCTGACAATGCATTTCCATAGATCCATAGTTTGGTAGATGTTTCAGACCTTTAAATTTAGCTGCAGTGTTGACCTCGATACCTTGCGGGAACTAAGGGAACCAAGGCGTAACCCTCTGCCAAAATATGAGCATTCTGACGGCACCCAGCTTTTTAGTTTCCCCATATTATTAAAAAAGATTGAGTTCCTGATGGAATTTAATGTCTTTTATATGACTTCTAACGCGTTATTTTTGCTGCCATTATGAAAAGTTGCCATCAAACCCGCATTATAATGACAAACTAATGGATAGAAAACAAAATGCATTGCAACGTTCAGAACTAAGTTAAAAGCACATGAGCCCTTTAATATGAAGGCAATTCAAAAAATGAATTCCTTAGCATTATTGTGGGAAATAGCGAATGATTCCAAATAATTTATGATAAACTGCGAGTGAGTGAAGTTGAGCTGGATGTGTCAAATCATTCTCAAGACAAGTTAGAAGTGTGTTTTTGCAGTCTGGCTCGAATGTCAAACAGGACGTTGGCTCACAGGCTTAAATCATGGTGGTGGCCGAACAGAATGATTGCTTAAACGACTTTAAAATTCTTTTAGCTCTTCAAGGAGACGAGTGTGGTTACACAAATCAACTCGTTTAGTTCTATGAAAATGCAAGCAGTTGACCAGATTTTCAAAGAGAATATGCTTTTATGGATACCAAATTAAAGTGATGCTTTTTAACACTCCACAGAATTCTTTAGAATACAGTTTATGCGAATGCGGATGTAGCCAACACTTCTATGTAAACGGATTTAAAGATGCATTATTTTGGCATGTTTAATGTAAATGTGCTATCATACGATGGTTATGACACAAAAAAGTAGTTAGATGGCTTAAGCTATTTACAGTGACTCCTCAATTCAACGAGTTTTTCAAAATACAATTTACAGGCTCGATGATGTGGTTTCCTTCATTGCTCTCTGTGCCATTTTAAAAAAGTGCCTGTGATAAACAAACACGGTTAATGTGATTCAAACTTGTTCACTGTCTTATTAGCCGAATTTCTAATTTTAACCCCAGCCGCATCTCTAATTTGTGTGTTATTAAATAGGTGTGGGATACTGTAATAATGGACTACTTAGAAATAAATTTACTACACTTAGTAAAGCTGTAAAACATTAATAGTAATGAGGAATGCTGGGGTTGAGGTGTTCTCGAAAAATGCATCTGAAGTGGAATTGATCGCGTACCGAATGTTTCACACCATTCCCATCAGTCAGCAAATGTAATGCCACAAAGGACATGCATTTGTGATTTCGGGCTAAATTTCTCCTCAAGCAATATTAATTTGATAGCCTCAGTTGTCGCCGATTAACAGGCTGAACCACTGACCGTCTTGCAAAACGAAACGATTATTTTTTCATAGGAGACGATGCAAACGAAAACACATTTCTACTCATATTTTAATCAAGTGCTCAAATCCACTAACGTAAAATACAAACAACAACTAAGTGATTTGTGCGAAGTCAAAAAGTACAAGATGCATCCAATTTTGTATTTTCAACTTCGCTGAAACAAAACGGATTTCAGCCTTCCTCTGTCGTTCCTCCCTAAATATAAAGGAGATACTTACTACCTCCTTAAGACTATTTAAAAGAAACCGAAATTTCAGAGCATTTTCCTTTAAGCTGTTAGAGAGCTGATATTATGCTTTACTTTTTGTTTTCTCTTCTGCTACCCATCTCTCACCGATTCACAATTTATCCACAACCAGTGACTTTCATCCAATGTATGCAAAAATATGAAGTAAGTAAACATCTGGATTGATAAGACGGATAGCAAAAAGTTAAACAAATAAATGGAATATTCTCCTTACGCATCCAGAGGCTGTACTTATATCATTTTCTGTCCTCTGCCACCTTGGGGGTGGTAGGCTTTTTCCTGCCGAGGAGATGATGCAGAGGCGGTTATTAGAGGAGCAACAAGGACGAGAACAACATTTTCCGAATAAAGCTCTGCAAAAGCAGACATTACAAAACCACTAAATATGGAATGCACCTTAACAGCAACTAGCACACATAACTTTGGGCATCAAATGCCCTCATCTTTGTTACCCAGGGATAATGATACATGCGTGCAGGGCCTTCGAGAAATCAAAGCACTTGAAAGGGGAAGACTAGCAAGATCGGAAAACTTCCTCATTAAGGCATCCAAAGTAACTGGGAGCATGCTCTACTACAAACACTTAAGTAGCCTTTCTAGCGGCTTTTTCTTTAAAAATGATGTTTTCTCTTGACCTAAACGGCTATCACTCAATCGCCTTTAGTACCTTTCAATGGCAACCCAGAAGAATTGCTGTCATTGATTACGGGATTCTTGTTTAATTCTCCCTGATCTAATTTTTATCGCACAAATGTGGCTATTGAGTTCCGGAAATTTTGGCCCCTAAATAACAAGTAAATTCTTTTTATGCGTCCCATCATACAGAATACCATCTTCCCTTAGGATGTGACTTTTACCACTGAGATGGTGGGCTGCGAAGTGTTGATTTCTGCATTACCCACTTGCATTTCAAACCATTACGCCTGTTCAATTGGAAATGACACCATTTTCATTTGAATGAGGCATAAATTCCGTCCCTAACTAAGAGAAAATTAGTATTTGTACAAAATTCATTTTTGGGTGGTTGCGTTAAGTTTTCCTTAGTAAACGATTCTGGTTAATAGGTGGTTTCTCGGCGAAACTCGATTTTTAGCATCAGAGGTAGCCTGACACTGACATCACGGCTTCTCTATCCGAAACATTTCATTTAAAAATATCGTTTTTTACAGTATCATGCCTTATTCAGAAGTTCATGATCTAAACAAAAACTCCCATAAATCAGGGTGTTACCTGGTTTAGTGTCAGTTGAATGAGTTCGCCGGGCTCTACTGGTGACCACATTGTCTTCTGTATGCTGAGCAAATAAATATTTCAATTTGCAGACTTGAATTGCGTGCCGTCATCTACACATACACATGGGTGCTTAATTTTACAAAATCAAAATGCATGCAAACGCTTGCACTGAAATTAGTGTACGTGTCCTTAATTTGTCATATTTTACAGAGATGCAATAATCTTTCTCTCTTATGTGTGCTCATCTGGACAAGTTTAAAACACATGCAACCTACCACGCCCACTTCTGTACATAGACAAGTTCAGTGATTTGCTATTTTGTGACAGATGTAATGTTAAGGTCGCAACTAGTCTATCAACACCATGAGAGGTCAAGGTGACAGCCGACTAGATAAATAAATGAAAGCGTAGGCTGTTCTGCTTGATCATTTGCGTAATATAATCAGTAAACAAGCAAAAAGACTTTCAACGGACCTTCACTGCATCAGTTAGGTTTGAACATGCTTACAAGACTCAATTGGAAGACCATTTAAGCGATATTAGGTGAGCAGGAGGTAGCGAGTAGAAGCCTGATATTTTCTAGTGTCACGAGTCTTCTCAAGAAACTGGATCGAAAGGTTTATGCCATCGCAGACATCCCCAGTCATTCCTACCCTGATCCCGTATTAGGCAACTCTTATTCACTATTTAAAGCCTCCAATTTCTCCTCCCCTTAGGCAGAAAACACCATTGAACTCCCTATTTGATAGAATATAATCTGTTAGGTCAGAATACAATGCATGGAGTCCATGGTACCAAAAAAGCTTGCCATTTTATTACTGCCAAAACCTCGGTGAAACTCAGTATAGAACGTTGACTTTCCAGAGTCAATACTCATTGCAACATTTTAATTGCATCTCAGCACGAAAAAATTACACTCTTCAATCATTATAGACAGCTTCCATATACGATGCAATGACGTATTTTCACAGCATGTACGCACTGCTACATTGAACACATTTTCTGACCCCTTAAAGCTTCCCTGTACGGCATAGAAAGGATGTATCGAATGTCGCAAGTCAAAAAAAGAGCCATCAAAGCTTGATGTGAGACCCACAAGAATTCGACTAGACTGGAGAAGTAGATGGAAATGAAGTAACGTGTAGTATAGAGGAAGAAAATCGTAGCATGATAAAAGTGGGGCTAAGCAATTTCGTTTTTCAGCACATCTATCATTTTAGCCCAAAAACTGGAAAAAGACAGTTCATGGACAAAAAGAATGGATACAAATGTAGAAGTGCGCCAGATTCCATACTTTCGTTTCAGCTATTCACGTCAATGTGGAAAGTTGGTGGGTGTTTTAAGGACCGTAAATGAGGCATACCCAAACCTCAAACGATTGTTTGAAGACAAAGAAGGATGACATGTGGTATTACGACCCAATTTCACCTTTCTAAGTTCTTCCCAAAAAGACTTTCCTTTGGCTGCATAGATAGAAAAGTATTAAGTTTTGGTAAGAACTGTCGATTAAGCCTATGTGGATAATGTTGCAAGCTTTAATTTACTTTCACATGCTTTCTATGTTCCTGGTTGAACTTCCGGTGGGCTGACTTCACGTGAAGCAAGTGAGCTTACTGATGTGCCCACGCAGTTATGTAAGCATTCGTTGACAAAAAATATAATACTAAAATACTTGAAGCAATTCTGGTTTGTTGCGAACGCTGCCCCAAACAAATATTTCATTGATGAGTGCGAACCTACACTTGAGGTCAGTGGAAGGCAATTCAGTTCTACAAAGGTTGAAGGCCTCACAGTGCTGATGAATATTTTATGATTTGGGTGGGGTGGCTATATGCCCCATCGATAGCGGCTTTAAAAAGCTATTTGGCATGCAACTTATCGGAATAACCTAGGACAAGTAGAAATTTCACGTTCTCAGAGGAATGCAATCTGACGATGCCAATGACTTCCAAGTTTACAGTTTTAGTTCACCCAGATCTTACCACAGAAAACTACTGGCAAATACCTGGAAGGGTGCTTGAAGGGTCAACCACAGTACTCAATAAATAACTTTACGAAGTAGGCCTCCTGCAGATCGCTGTTACTCAGTTGTTGCATTACTACAAAAAAGTGCCAAATTTCGCCGCTGTTTGCAGTGTAATGGAAAGTTTATTCCTCTAGCTTTGGGATGAAGATCCTGGTTCTGACATATTGGCTTCAATACCACAACATTTGAAAGCTGGAACTATCCGCTACTGTGCGCTGTATGCGAGAAACCGTCCTGTTTCTGCCTAAAAAGAAACTTGAGAAAAACGTACGGTAGTCATTATTTTCTACTGCTTTACTACAACCAAGGATGGTGAGCAGCCATTTATGTTAAGCGCAAACCGCCTTCTGCGGCGGAAAGGGTGAACTTGTAAAGTACTCAGATCCAAAACGCCACATCGATATCAGGTTTGCGAAAAAGAACCCCAAATGAATTATTTTCCCTTTAGGTTTTGACAAACTGTGTAATGCCATCCTATCCGCCTGCAAATTATGCAATCACACTGTTAATTGACAGCCGGGTGTTACAGAGTGCGATTCACCTGACTATGAGTTCCTTCCCTCAGCTGATAGTGACTAATAGTCAACCATATTGCCGTCCTCTTTAAGTGGATGCCCTGCCCAACATGTCCTGTGTTAGATACAAAAATGACCCCATTTGCTCTTCCACTATTGGCGAACTAGTCGAAAAACAGTTATAGGGGGATGGGTAAATCGGCTTCTAATCTGCCTAATGCAGAGCCGACCCTTTACAGTAAACCGAGGGAGTAAGATTGACCAAATATGATGCTTAATCCTTTCAACGCTTGCCAACAGGGATTGTTCAGACAGCAGTGACTTTGTTGCCAGAAGTGGTGATGGCGCCGTGGAGGCACTTACGCATTCGTGAGGCAATTTGGCCTCTCTTTTTTATGTTTGGCTGTGAATTCCCGCCCAATTCAAGGACAGTTTTCATTGGGCGATTCTCATTTGCAGGTGAACTGATTAAGCGGTTTTTCGCTTTGCTTGACTATTTTGAGTTGCTCTACTTCATTAGTGACACGACTAAGTGGTATAATCTTTTGGCTCCCTCCTCTTTGTTCGCATCATTTCAAGAAGTAAACATAGACGTCGCGTGACAATTAGTTATTGAGTGTTTAGAGGAAAGGCTTTCTTCCCCAGACCTCATTTGCCCTTCAGCAGCTAAAGGAACCACACATAAGCTAAGAGAACCTACTGATAACAATACAAGACCACTACTAATCTTGCAGCAAAACTGATTTTTAAAAGGGAGTGGATTTCAGTGACCGTGCCTTTTTGCAAATCAGAGGCTAGAACTGCTAGAACTTCCTTAATAACCGGCTTGCAAACTGCCACTGACGCTTATTGCCGGGAGCCTCACTAAAAGCGCTTAAATCTTACAAATAACGGCGCCACTTACGCCATCTTTTTTAATTGTCACCGAATTAATTTCTTTGTGAAACCTGCCTTATAAAAACAGTTGCTATCCCAATTAAATTTGAATTTTAATCGCCTTTCCAACACATTTTCTATGCAATTAGTGCTGATGCGCCTACCCATATTTAAATCTCCACATCATTTACTAGAGCAATGAGCTTTTCATATGCACTGAAAACCTACGCAGGAAAGATTAAAAAATGGTGCAATTCAATGTACCATCAGCACTAAAGAAAGACAGAATGCTGCGCTTACTTAATCAAGTTACATTTGCTCGTGCGCATTTAGGAACGCCTGTTGCTACTGGGTGCTCTGATGGAGATGTAGTGGTCTGCAATAATGGCCCGGGATGCATTTAGATGCAGAAGTTATTAAAAGTTTTGAAATGTTGTCGCGGTAATGATCTTCATCTTGTTTACTTGTTAAGTGCTATCAGCTAACAGGCAAACATTCTGTATAAGAGTTTTGGATCAGCTAGTCAATGCTTCGGAGGCGCTTCAAATCGCGTGATTGTCTATTTGAGTTCATTGAATAACTCATTATTATCTGATTCAAATTCATCCAGAAGACCCCTTTTAAAGGTTCATTTAGGAACGGAGAGGAGAAGAGGGGAGAAATGAATAGAGTGTAAGAAGGAAATCTCATTCAATTAAAATCCAGGAATAATAAAGAATAAAACCGGTTTTATCCGTATAATTGATGCCTTGTGACGCCAGTAGGTAAACTCACATTGAAGATGTGACTGTGCGTTGAATTGCTACCTTCGCCCTACACATGCCATCGCGATCAACAGTTGCGGCCGCGATTGGTCACGGGTGAAGGTTTCTGCTTTAAACTCCTCGAAAATACGGTCGTGCTCTGGTCCCACGTGCACATTTATTTGCATGCGCTTTTGCTAAGCAGTCTTAAGCAATCTTTGATAAAACTAAGACGCACTACCCAACAAAGACGTAGTTCAGAGACCAAATGCTAAAATTGTTCACTTTGCAACGGTCCATAAGCCACCTACTGATCAGTGGATCATCGCGCCATCAGTGATTGTTTAAAAAGAGTCTCCCTTTCCTAAACATGACTGCGAGGTTTGGCACTTCGTCTCCTAAAGAGTAGTCAATATTTAATAACCTCGTCCATCCGTGATGAAGCATGAATAAAGTATGGTAATGAGTAAGTATGCCCTATGTGGGTGGAAGGCAGAAAGACAACAGTCTTCATCTGTAAACGTTCTAAGAGAATTTATTGCAATCCAAATTTTGCTTCAGCCACTCTTAATTACTATCTCCCTGCTGTGCATTAATCTAGAATACATCAAAATTCCATTTGAAGTATTAATGAAATTCGTAGGGAGGATGTATCAAATTGTCAACAGATTGCAGTGCATTACTAATTCCGTTAATCAGACCAATATTGTCTCTTTATTGAATTCAAATTAAATATGCCATGCCATCACTTAAACAATAAGGATAGTCTCAACATTCTTCCCTTAAAGGACCAACAACATTCACCGGTAGTAAGACTTCACAATCGGTGCAAAGAACTCACAGAGTCCTGAATTGTCATTGTAAATTAATACTCCGGAAAACAGAAATAGACACAATGTCTCAAACACAACAAATTGGAGCGGACCATCGGTCTGACACTTATCTAGGCTCTATGACCAGGTTTCTATCCACTATTGTTTTAAATGCGATCTTTGGTTTAACTAAAAACGCCCTCTTACAGGTATACCTAAAAAGAAAAATTACTCCAACTGGGGGCTTGTTCATTAATCGTATCGCCGCCACTATCTCAGCATTTCATGTTCTCTTGCCTTCTGCTTTGATTAGATGACTGGTTAATCCACCAACATCCTCCAAGAGATAAAACGGTTTGGCGATTCGATTTTCCCCAAACCTCATTAACCTAGTACTTGTTAGTTTTAGCTGCAAATTTCACTTCCGTGTGGCTGTTGCGGCAAAACTGACCATAAAGTTACTTGAGAGTTTTTGGCAAGTATTGAGAGATTATTTCTTCAACTTAATTGGAACTTCAAAAAGGTGATGTTATTTGTGCTTAATGTGGTTGTGAAAAAGCAGAGCAAATATTACCAGAAGGGTTTCGTTAAAATATGGTAAGAATTGCTTTAAAAGTTGGAAACACATTCAGAGGTTGGAATATCGGCCAGCATGAAAATTTGTCACACTCGATCAGACCCTTTGGGATTCTACTTCATGATAAATGGCATAAATGGCTGAGCAAAAAAACAGATGGGCATTCATTAGCTTAACAATTCAAGATGCCAAATTGACACCTCATTGTAGACCTTCACTTTGTGAATGACACAAATGTTGCTAAAGAAAGAGATGAAACGCATCCTATGATTCCTTAAAATGAAATTTTGCGAAAATGCGCAAATCTTGAACGCATTTGGGTTGACATAACTTAAAGTTATTATCCAGCATACCAGTTTGATCAACAAATTGAAGTCCAAGATCGGGGTGTGGTGTTGAGGCTACCAGATCGGCCCCTAACAGTCTCAAGTGAAGATTTCGGGGGAGGAAGAATTGGAGTTCGACTAATGGACGATGGCAAAAAATAAATTCTCCTATAGGGTATCCCTGAAATGCTGCAGAAGGTGAATTTTACACAGGTTGCGCATGATCTTCAACCTAACTGTGGACAAGTCCGATAAACTGTAGAGAACTTACAATGTTAGTAGAAACTTTTCCTTAATACAGTTCCTAGAGCTTTAAATCCACAATACACCTACCGAATAGGGTTTAATTAGCAGTAGGAAAATTTACAATATTCAGATGGCAGCCAAATAAAAGGAGTGACCTGATTACCGACCAGGGATCAGTCAGAACACTCTTTACTTAATAGTAGGAAAACTCACTGAGGGTAATCCAATCACTTCGTAAATTACTTAACAGTGCTGCTATTTTAACTGACATAGAAAAAAATCTGCCTTCCTTCTCATGAAATGCCTCACCTGTTTGGTAGATGTGACACTGATTTTCCGACTGTTAATCTCGATGGTGCTGTCTCTTTAGTGTAGAAAAAGGTAAAACTAATATTGTCAGAAGTTGTTCTGCTAAAGGATATTTTTATTTTTTTGCGGTTTCATTGTTAGTGCCACGGAAAACGATGGCGAGACGTTGTTGCAACTGTCAAGCCTTGTTCTTGGGTTTGCGGTGGCGGCATTGATAATAGTAGCGGTTACGGTGGCATCAAAACTCGGAGTTGTATCCATGAAGACGAGTGGAAAATCCCTAACCAAATGTTTAATTGATAGCAGATTTTGGCCCGCCATCAGTGAGTGAGGCACACTTTATTAACAAACTGGCTGGACGTCACAATAGAGATAAATATCAACTCGCACTTGGCTTAACCTACAGTCACAAGCGATTATGAGCACTGTCGAATGTAAGCTAGTCCTTTGTGTGCACTGCATAATTCCGCTTACCGAAGCGCACTAAGAGGCTGGTCAGTCGACATAGCAATTCCTCATCTTGTGTTACATAAAGAGACTTTAGTTAACACATTGTAAATGGAGTTATGGGCTCACTTTGTGCTTCCTTTATAGAATTCGAGGATGTTTGGTGCTGTCGCCTCTTCGATTTTCGAATCCGACTAAGATTTACGTGCAAGGTGATACCCTAAACTCTTAATAATGACCCACACTGATACCTTGTGCAAAAGGTACCCTTCGATAGTTGCTTTACGGTTATTTTCCTTTACCTAGTATACTTTCCCACCTTTATTTATCCACCTTCGGAAATATAAACGATCTCAAGTGATTATAAGCGGTGATTAAGCAAAAAATCTTTTGATCATATGCAGAATGTTTAAGCAATACCATCAAATTGTCACTAAGCATTACTTAGCTTTAAAGAAATTGGGACAAATGCTTGAATTACGAGGCAGCGCAGCATCCATTTACCTTTTCTAGAGGTGCCTTTTAGCGTGCTCACATAAATCAGTGACTAAACTCGGGACATAATGTTAGAGCCCAAGGCGTCTAGAAGATGCAACCATTTGTGACCTACTTACTTTACACCTTCGAAAAAACATGCAGTACAAAACTCCTAGCATCAATGAACTCAGATTTAAGGCTAAAATTATGTACATACCCTATAGAAGGCGACAGAAAAGTCAGAGCTCTCGTTTAGATCACCAATCTCCCCTTGGTTATCCTTTTTATCATATTATTCGTAGTCTTATTCGTTTTTCGTCTTGTATATATAAATGCCATCTTAAATTGCTAGTTTTGTGTTCTTTTAATGAATTGGATTTTAGGTTGATTATAAGGAGTTCAACGCATTTACATCCCCTCTCCTCTTCTTTTACAGGCAGCCAACTTTCATTGCCGCCTTTTCCACAATCAGTTGTCCCAAAACCGCCGCCTCTAACCAGTTAGACAATATGGAACCATCTCACACAACCCTCCATAGCTTCTTCATGGACTGATCAGCAGAATGTGGTCAATCCAATTGTCGATCCAACTTATAATACATACTTGTTTGAATGTAGCCCGTGAACAAGCGGACGCAAATGTTTTTGAAGAGAAAACTTACCCTAAACACATATAGTCATGCTATTTTTACCCCACTTATTATCAGACCCTAGTAAAACATGCAATTATTGGACCACTGCGCCCATTCCATTGGTATGAAGGTTGAAGCGGAAGAGAGAATCACCAAGTTCGTTCCAAAATATCTTGTTCTAAGAATACATCCAAAATATGAGGTGTCAAGTGATTTGCTGGACTACGGGTATTAGATTTAAACGGAGTTTGTCAGAAATTATCTTACTTGGCTTTGGGCGCTATTCCAGGCTATTATTACGACACGAAATGGAAAGTAGAGTTTTGCGCCGCTTCGAGTTCGGCTTCTTCAAGGCAAAATTATTTAACATGGCTATTAATCGGTTAAAGAGTTTGATAAAAAGGAAATATAGTGCGGCAAACACCATTGCAGAGTAGTTGCGAAAAATTACTCAGCTAATAAAGGGTTAAAATCATCCACCCATGTAGGTAAACCTCGAGGAATGAAACATGGTTGAATACTTACTTAAACAAAATAAGTAGATTGTCGCTGTTGAATTAAGTCTATAATGTTAGAATTCGGACCGTCTCTGTGGCATTCTGCAAATGCCAGCACATAGACACAAACGCAATCAATTCATGCAATTGTGATCATTCCCAGTGCGGCAGTGCTAACTACTTGTATGTCCCAATCTGTCTTTTAAGTAAGGTTTTCAATGTTCTTTCAACATGAAATCTTGGTTTGATGTTCAAAGCTATGCAGTTGAAGCCTGCACTTAAGGTTTCTCTACGAATCGAGATCTTTGCACAAAGGCCATAGGTTAGTCCTTCGTTAAGCTATGGGATCCTAAGCAACTTTTTCCTATCGCTGTATGCTACTTAAAATCGCAAAATTTTCTTAATAAGGGACGAATACAGAAGAGCCTTAAATCAGGGTAAAATGCCAAAGTATTAACGTCTTCATAACATCTCTATTTCCAAAATTCTTTGATAAATTCTGTTTTATGAGTGCCATTTATCTGACGGCCTGTAGGATATGCAAACAAATCGTCAGAGTACACACAACAAACCTAAAGCGTCAGATGTTGTCATCAGAAGTGAAATCGATTAATGTAAGTTCTCAATTTGGGCAGAAATGAATACTTCTGACCTTACCAAATGTACACCACATCATCTGTCGAAGACTCAGCTTGAGTTGCGTGGATGTGGTGGATTGGAGGCGTTCAATAATACAATGACTTTTTTGGGAGCCAAATACTTACGCACAAGTCCACCTTGTTACAACTCTGAGAATTTCAGGGAAAACTTCGATTCTATCTACAAGTGTGACTAGTCAACCGCTTTGAGGAAATACATCGCATGACCTCATGCCTCTACCTCAAAATCTTGTACGCATTTCGGAATGAGGAGATTCTGTCCCATTGCACCGGCTTTACTTGCGAGATAGAATAATAATATTGGTAGGATCCACATAGAAACAGATGATTTTTTCCGTTTTCTAGAATAGAGACATTTGCCAAAAGTGAGTTTTACAGCCTTTTTCTCCAAAGAAAACAAACAACAAAGTGTTCTGAGCACACGCTGCATAATTTGTTTCATGAGAACAGAATCGCAGAAAATTATAAGGTTATCATACACCTTCTACCATTCGTGTTAACATGACCGACGTTGTGCCAACCTCCTATACCACAGATGCACCTGCCGCGGTTAAATTTTTACAGAGTTGTTTGCGGGTAATGACCAAATATTTGGTCGCTTGACTCTTTTGATTTAAATTTGTCGGATGAGGTCGCCGCCATGTGATGGATGCAAACGCGGGGTCGCAACAACACCAGAGGACGTATTTGCGGGTGAGCATAGAAACAGATAAAAGAGTTGACTGCTTTACTTGATTATTTAAATAAGGCCGTTAAAACCAGAGAGAATTCGGACTTTTGGTTGTTTTAATCCACTATTTAACTGTTGTAAAGCACCAGAATCATAAGTGCAAACCCTAGCCCACACCCGACAGTCTGCCTTGGAGTGGTCCCCTCGTGATGCCAAATCATTTTATATCAGAGCTCTTCGAGTTTTAGCTACACGATGAAATAATTTTAACGCTTGAGGCATGTCTGAGAACGAAAGAGGTTATAGTGTACTGCCGACGCCCAGAAGGGTCGGCATAATTCTGAGACAATTCCTCCCCGCGAAAGCACTAAAGTGGAGAGCCTTAAGTACCCCTGAACCCAAAAGGAAGAGCTAAACAAATAACCGAAGTTATACACAAGTAACGATAAAACCCTTTAAATAAAAATTCATGCAAAGTGGGGTCTGACCTTCAAAAAGTTTCCTCTTGAAAGTCATCTGTAATGAAAAAATATAATATTTTATAATATATGCTTTGAGCTACTCAACTTTTAGGTAGTAAAGACTCGATACTCAGTCGCATTCGGAGGTGCAATCGCGAGAGTTTAGAGTAAAAAACAAATTCATATAATCATTGTGGAAACGCTAAATTGCTTTGGCTAACGAATGACGTCCTTTCTTGCCTTTTGAAGTCTCCCTCTTGGCTGCACACAATGGAGGGAAAACCTTTAAAGCAAAAGGCTTATGAGCTTCTGGAGTTGCACAGTAAGGTGGCTATTGAGAGTGACTCCATTATATCTCTAGCAGCCATCCAATCCTTATACTCTATGCACCAATCCGATGGGTTGCGCTTGACATAGAGGCGTCAGCTGAGTAAGTGGAAGTGAACGCGGCGTTGGATTGATCAGCGGTCATTGAAGCTCATCTAATGTAGACTACTGATAGTTGTTCTGCAGAGTATCATCAGAACTAAACAGCACCAGAATAGCCCAACTGGAATGAATTTGCTCCTTGCTGCTTGCAGTCGGGAAAAATAGGTGAGTTCATTGTACTTACAGCGGTTTTTTCAAGTCATTCTTACCTCGATAGCTGCTAAAAGATATAACTTCGCTGTATCATGTGGAAGCGACCGTTGTTTTGACTGTGAGAATGCAAATAACCAATTCCTACTTTTATCAGCCTTACCTTGCACCCTAGTTCCGGGTTGAATTGAGGCAAGATGGTTAGGACCACCTTCTTTGTTCAATCTATTGCATTGTCTTTGCACTCAGATCTCCTCTCGTCCCGAGGAGATACTATTCGTTCTTTGAAAAGTAAGTCAGTTTAATGTAACCGGTCCACAGAGGTGTCCACTAATGCAGACTAGCTATTATTATGGTCTAGTCTGGATTTCCATTCTAGCTCTTTGTAATAGATTGAATGGGAAGGTCTAACTCTGACTAATTCCATGTGAGTTCACAGCGGCATAATAGCAGGAATGCAGTTCTCACAACTCGGGCAGAGGCGATCCATCCAATTCTGCGCACCAAAACGATGACTTCAAAACAAAAGGTTGCAATTTTAGAGTTTTCTGGTCGTCTATAAACTTCTTAGCTATCTTATTCGATAAAGGGGGCCACAGTTTTACCATTTTATAGTCGATACTGTGTCCATACCCACCCTAAGTCGTTCGAATACGAATGTAATGTAGCTTCGTGAAGGGCGGACACCAATCTGTGGTAACGGACCCAGTTCTAATACCGCTGACTTCACGGAATCCACCATCGTTTTGTATGAAAATCTTCGTTCACCACTCTGGAAGGGGTTCATATCTTGCAGGTTGAAGTGGGATAACCAGAGCGATTTTAAACCTAACCTGCCTGCTGTCTGCCTCTTAAAAGGCATGGACAAATTATCTGAAATTAGTTTAGATGACACAATGAGCATTTGAGTGCAAATCGCAACACGCCAACTTTTGTTGATCTGTAGCAGCGATGTCTTTGTAATAATTTGGCTTATAAGCAGCGTGCGTAACGTCTATTTGGCTCTCTCCTTTGCTCCTACACCGCTCTACGTATGTCTGGAGTCTTCTAGCCTTTCCACATGCTTACAGTTGGGTGGGTAATAAGCCAAGGGTGGTCTATGTCGGCCAGATGCCTAAGAACTTCCTTGTGGACTCATGATGGCTGAGGTTAAATAGAAGTAAGCTATTTTAAATCCACTAGTGTTACTGCTTCTCAAAGCGATATCTAATTAATAAAAGGAGGTTTTCCTCTTCTTTGCTTCATTTCATTTAATGGCATAGTGAATATGAGGCACATTCAAATTAAGCTTTTGCCCTCGGAACGGACATCCAAGGATATTTATGCTCCTGTGATGGGCTAGTTTGATACTGACGATTACTGAAAATTTAGGTGTTATGTGTCATATCAGTTTTTCTCCTGACTCTCAATTTTGATAAATGGGCCGCTATAAAGACCAACCAAGGCTTTCAGCACAAATTCTATGTTAAGCTACCTCTCCTGGCTGATCATGGTAATCCATGAAGATTAACCCCTGTTTTATTTCTGTCAACTCGGCAGGTTAAGCCTAAAAGAACTACCGATTAAGGTTCTCGGCAACCAGCTGCTCGCACATTACGGATTCAAGTTAGTGGAAAACTGCTATTATCAAGGCAATCGTCTCTGCTCCTCACCTAACCCATGTCGTCCAAAGCCATTAACCGCATCACTGGACCAAACGGTAATGTCTCATTTTGTACTGGTGCATGCTTATGTTAAAGGCAGGAACGAGATCTATGATGCCTTCTACGACCACCGAATTGCTACGAGTACTACGTAGTATCTATCGTAAACGTGAACATCCAAAGCCATCTCACCTTGCATCGAATTCCATGACTTTACGCAATTGGAGAGGCTCAATGGCACACAAGCGAGAGCTCCAGAAGCCACCAGGTGGGAAGCAACTGCTGATATCGCATAAAGGTTTTCACTGACAAATCGGTCAAATCTGGGTGATTCCATAGGAATCCGCCAGTCGCAAATCGATGCATTGATGGGATCCATGCTTCTTTCAGCTAGCGTCGCAACGACTCTAGGGTCACACAACACCTATAAAGTATATACAACCGAAGCCTCACTAAAATTTTTAGACCCAAACCTCAGTGAGCAGACAAAACGAATGCACATAAATTTGGTAAGGTCATATTCGACTTCAAAGTCGAATGCACCACCTGAATGAGGCTAGCTCCTCAAATAGTTGCATCTGCAAAACTCTGAGGTACCAGCAACTAAAGATGGTGCTTCATCAACCGTCATATTGTTTGACACCTTTCATACATCACTGTCGCCACCAAATATGAACTCTGCTTTGCCATGTATTATGGTAAAAGCAATTAGGCTTGCCTGCCCTGCGTTTCGTGATAAACTTCCAGAATTCGAAAGGGTGGAATGGGATAGGACAGGCTGACATTTTGCGGAGACTCAACATAAGGCTCAATTTCAATCAGTGTCGCATATCAGCTGCGTGGGAATTGTCGCTGTCTCTGCTAGCGTCCAAAAACCACCTACTGGGCTACACACATGCCAATACCGTTAAAAATTTACTTCATTATCTATCACTATAAAACTGCATAGCAAATGCCTAATGGAAGTGGAACAACCTGTGCAAATAACATGCTGAGCACCGTTGGCACGGCACTTTAAACCAGTGCATGATTCCATTTGGCGTTGGAAATGTCATTCGGAATTCTCCTTCTTCCTTCATTCCTTTTAACAATATGCACAGCGAGTTGTGGGCCATTTGCAGCGTCTCTGCACTTGAGAAAACGGCGAAGGCTTTGCTCAATGGCAACCTATTTCGAAGCTTGCAAATACACATATGCTCATCACTGCGAAAGTAAAGAGAAATCAGTCATCGGACCATATTCAACATTCGTCTAGCACTGCAAATGCTTAGTCATTGGAGCTGAGAGATTTGAGCCCTGTCATCACACATCCACTCGGTGTAGCTGAAGATTATATAGGTCCGAAAAATGAAATCCGCACTTCGGCTGTCAAAAGTAGTTTAACTTCTCCTTTCCCCTCCACATCCTACTTATTCATTCGAGTTCCCCTTCTCACTTCACCCAACAGACATGGTCATTTGCTTAACCTACTACCAACTTAGTTAAAATTGCCTAAATAAAGGCCCTTCATCTTTTGCCCTGGCTTCACTTCTATAATTTTTTCCTAAGTTTGTGTGTCGTCGTGATTTAAGCTGAACTACTTAGAACGAATTAATCGTGCACACGAAGGGCAAAGACCTAGCCATATCGAAATATAACCTAAGGGACAATGCAGATGTGGAAAAGAGACTTCTCAAGTCCTTAGTCAAGGCAAAGTCCAAATAACTTGGTGGAAGAGGAAGCATTTATCTCCTTCTTCCTATTCCTCACCCCCTTCTCCAACTCCTCCTTTTTGGCTTCAATTAAAGAGAGCCTACATGCACAGAACCAAGCTCAGTAATGCGCGTGCAGTTGGTCGGTGCTTGAGAAGCCTGTACCGTCCCCCCTTGAAGATCACAATGTCAAAGCCCACAGACGCATTTATTTTGCAGTCCCGTGGATTACAGCTGTCACTGAAAGCAGAGCATTCAATGAAGTACTGACGCAATTGGATATCTATGTGGCTCGGCTGTACTTTGCACAAGCACGACTTTGTCCGAGAATTCTACACAATAGAGATGGACTAACTAGCGTTTCTGCTTCAAGGCACACCAAAACATCCATCTCTTAGTCTGTTCATGCTTTAATCAAGCCTGCAGGCCTCCTCTACTTTGCTACCTTCCTCTTAATTTACTTCTACTCCCAATTTTTAGCCGACTCACCCTATTCCCACAAGACAAAAAGCAACAAAACCTCAGGTTTCCTGAGTCTACCAATACTTTCTGCTTCCTAAGTGATGTGATGGGTGAAGAAGCTTAAATGCCATGCCATACATACCTTCGAGCTTTAATATCCCTCCGAGGAGCGAGTTATGGGTGCAACACCAGTCCGTCAAGCACAAGACTAAAGCCGATCTGAAGTTGATCGTTCTAAACAAAGATGGAACAAAGAGTTCATTAGCTGTAATGCATGTTTATCAATGGAGTCTAGTATCAAAGCTATTCAGGCCACGCACTGACTTTTACACCATTAACCAGTCCTCTGACGGAGTGTGCCATTCTGGTTTGAAGGATGGAAGCTGGGCGCAAAATGCTGGGGACAGAGAATTACTCACTAATTACAACGTATTTTATGTCACTGATATCACAAGTGATCATTATTTGTAACAAAATGCTATGAAATCATCTTTAGTCAAAATCTCTCTGAAAGGCTTTTCGATGCCGCATTTCTCACGTCCTACACTACCACAGCTTATGGCTATGGACTATACCAACTTCTTTATACGGTGGCGATCTGCTCTACATGCAGATGAACAGAGCATATTCTGGAGGAAGAAGAAAAAATAACTTATTTGCACTAGGATAGCTTAAGTTTTCTGGAGCCAAAACCCTTGGATGGTTCAAATGTTCGTGAGGGTTCTTGCTAAGCTTTACAGCAATCACTTGTTTAAAGTTGGTTATAATATAGGCAGATAGCAGTCTATCAAACGACTTTAGCTTTTAGATCAAAGGTGATTAGCTAGTACTAGCCCTTGTTTGAGTGAATGCCACTGATTTTGAAGGAAGATAAGATGTTTAGTGATATCCCATAAAAGCTGGCTGAGCCACGCCATATGGCATGCCCTTGTTGGCCGACCTTTAAATTTGAGCAAAGACTTCGTCAAGTGCCTTGACACACCAAATCTTAATCTCCAATTCTGTTTGTGGCAAAAATGGACCCGCCCCTGCATGCGCTTAAAGAGAACGTTTTCTCAATCGCTTTGAAATTCGAGACGCTCCTAAATAGCAGTTGATCAACCGTGAAAAAGTACATGACAAAAGTTTGGGACACTTGCAGCCTAATTTATCTACTCTTAGTCAGTCGGATGAAGTCGTGGAATTCGGTGAGTACATCCATGTTACATTTCAGACACTAAATAAGCTTAACTTGTAAAGATAAATGATTCGTTTTATATAACGTCAGACAGAATGTGCATTACTCATTACATAACCTACTTTATGGTTGCATGATTATTAACCGACTGTTCGCGGTTTTGCATCCCATTTGTCCACCCATTCATCGCTGCTGCTGAGTGCACTTGAAAGACGTGCCAAAAGTAAGTGTACGTATTCAACCGTTCTGGCGAAAGCCCTGATCTCCTAAGTGGGCTCAACTGACGTCCTCCTCGCCTAAACTTGATCTGTGAGATTCGCACTTTAGAAATGGAGTGGGTGGAACAATAGAGAGGAATACTACCTCACCCTTTCTTCGATTATGCATTGCCCTTTTCTTGATATTAAACAGATTCAATTGTCAAGGGAAGTAGACCAGAAATTTAAGTTGCATGTGGATAGACAGAGCCACATGTAGTCATGCTATTGGTTGCCTCCTGCAAATGACTTCGGTATTATGAAAGAAGTTGGCAGACTTTATTTAATTTAACGGTTACGTACTAAGTTAAACGCTTTTTCTCATCCTCTAAAATAGCATAGGTAAAAAACGTGCTTATCTTCATTCGACAGCACACCTGACTTTTATCGGTTTAATTTCCGCTTTGCTATACCTTGCTTCCATCCATCAGTTTACTTCCATGCTAATTCGCCAGCATAATGTCGCCGCGACCTCGATCTCCTTTTGCATATGTTTTTACCCGCATGTCATCACAAATGTGCACATGAGGCGTAGAATTTGCGGATCACGTTTATTATACTTTTGAGTGCTTTTTTCGGTAGCATTTTTGGTTGGCTTGAAAATTATGTCGAGTCGCTCAGCTGAAATCCCGGTTGGAATGAATTGAGTTAAAAGAGTAAATTAAATAAAACATAAATCGAAAGTGTGCTGGGCGGTGCGTAACTGTATTTTTCTCCTTTGAAAGGAACTATTCTCAGGATCGCAGACCGTCTTTGCAGAGGAGATGATACGGGAACGAGTATTGGAGTCACAACAAGAAAAGAAATAAGCATTACTGGAGCAGACTCAATAACAGTCGGACCGTTGACTGAGGAACCCATTGCAACAGTAACTTCTGTGCCTGTGAATAATTTTGGAGGGACGACTACCCTTATTCTTATTACCCAAGGGATGGTGAGTGCAGTTCGTGCAAATCATGTACACCAAGGATGCCAGTAACTGTGTTGCCCGCAAGTGTTACAGGGGTGGCCTCGTATACAATATTCACTAAGTCCACAGGGACCGCAGCTACTGCAAGGGAGCTATTAACAAAAAACGGAAAATTTCGTCATTTTGATATGCTAAATGTCACAGAATGCTCTCTACTTGGATAACTATAGCAACCATTCCAAAGGCATTATCTTAACCTTGACCTTTCCTCCTGATTCAAGCGGCTGCTTTCCAGTTTTGTTTAATACCCGTGGTTTCGCATAGAGTCCTCTTAAGATCTTCCTCTTCAGTAAGTCTTTTTCTTCACTGATTTACTCGTTCAAAAATTGTGTGAACCAACTTATTTTACATGCCCGATCGTACGAGAGGTCTTCTACCCATCAGAACTAATCTTTATCATTAACATGGTGATTTCGTAGGGTTGGAATTCAAGATATCCTATTAGTATCATGGAGCCTAGCGTCTGACCACTAGAAATCAACAGCAGCTGCGTTCGAGTGAGGCATTTATTTGTTCGGCCAAGCTTTAAAAATCTATCAGTGGTGCGCCCTAATCTTGTTGGAGGAATTAGAGCAAAAACCGGTTGAATCCAGTGTGGTATTGCAACCCTTCTACAGTAGTCCTAGAGGGAACTGAGTCACATTTGAGTGTCACGTTCCCCTGAGTGATTGTATTCACAACTTCCTTATGTGACTGCTCTGCATCAGGAAAATATGTGTTACGGAAGAGGGTTACGTTTAACAAGGCAATATCTTCATTCCATTTTGTTTTGAGCGAGAAAAATCTGCACACATTTAGCAGCATTCTTCCTGTTTACCTCGCGTTTTCAACTACCATGCCTCCCATTAGCATCTAGTGGATAAATCTGGATTTCAACGGGTGAAGGGTTCTGTCCATCGTACGTCACCTACACATAAAAGGTGCAGTCCTCTGGAAATGCGACATTGAGATCCTCAGACCTGTAAGTTACGGTAGTGATGACTGGATCATTTCAAACCAGCAAATTTCTCTACGCTAAAGCTTGACAGCTATTGTCCACCAGAAGTCAGTAAGTTAGTTACTAATCATGCTCAAACTTGAAAGAACTAGAACTCCATTGGTAGCTTTCTGTTATTGGAGGTACAGGTAAAATCATTCACCATTACCAACAGATATGATGCTGAAATCTCCCAGGACACATGGCCTCTACTATTTCGAACTTATCCACTTTGTGGATTGTGCTGCATTGGAGATGGCTGAAACCTTCTGGGACACCGGTTCTTCTTTTGACCGCTACAAAATGCTCTTCGATGACCAAACACAGTTTGACCTCTATTACCCTGCCACAACCCATGCGCTCTTTACATGGCCTAAATTGCGCTTAGAGATAATCGCCAAGCTTAAAATCCCCTGTTCTAACTTTACGGATGTCTAAAAAGTTGGATACGCAAAGAAACTCAAATTACGGGCCCATGTGAACGCAACTGCTGGTCGATTCCTCTACACTTCCGGAATGAAGTGGTGAACACGGTTGAGATCAAACAAAAAGCTGGGAGCATCAAGGGTTGACTCTTTCGATCTGACATCAGTCAAATCTGCTGATATTAACTTTCACATGACCAACTTTGACACAGGCGAAGGAAGATGGCCATCAACCCGCCAACTTTCCCATGAGTATTATGCATCCATCCCCACTTCTTGAATCAAGTTGCAAAATGCACAAAAATAACTAACTGCGCCACTACATTTCATATTTGAAAGGTATAAATCAACTTGAGGGGTCATAAGATGATAGTAGAAGCCACAGAGTTATCAAATCAAACGTTAAGACAGAGCGTTGCATTGAAAAAGATAAATTGGAATTGTTTCCCGTCTCCTGATTAATGGGCTAAATGTCGTACTTGGGTTCTTGAGGCAGAGATTTGGTAAGAAAGTTCATCATTCTACAACTCCCTTTAGGCAGTCGTATGCACTAACTATGGGACGATGACAGGATTCGCTGTAAACTGCTTCTGTAAAATCTAAGTGAATTTACTTCCAATTGGTACAAAAAATTGTCATCGTCTGCTACCGAGATTATTTGGCACAATCGGAGGATGGCGCTGCATTGAAGTAAATGTAGAGCACCTACTTAATGGCCTACTAACAGGAACAAGTTGAGTGTCATGTCAATGGCTTTCGGGCAGATCCCCTTGAAGGTATTTTCGCAACAGCGGGTCTGTAAAAAAAGCCTGCGAGCCTGAGGGTAGAGTCTATTAAAAGCAAAGAAAAGGATTATTTTAGTTTTTGTCTTAAAATTAATTGCATTCAAGTAAAACGAATCGAAAGCATAACAAAACTCGATTGAATGATCCGGATGGCCACTTGAACCAGAGCAGACACGGACAAGATGAGCTGAATGCATGGAAATACCAAACAAAACAAGTAAATCAAAAGCTTGATAGCTATTACCAGCATTCACATTCGAAATAACATGCTGATAAAGGTGAGCTAGTTGAGAGGTTCATAAACTGACGGCAAAAGTGGAGATACAAAAATAAAGGTATGATTAGTCACGGATATGGGCAAGTGGAAAGAGGAAAAAATAAAATAGGGACATACAATAATGTGCCAACGAATGGGTTTTTGTGATGATTGCGCTTTTGTAACCCTGCCTTTACGAGAAAATCCTTGGTCAGGGCGAGGAAGAGAGAATAACTCGTCCGCGAAGTAAATATTGGTGCGTTTTATGTCAAGAGCTAAAAAGGCGTATTCAAATAAAGATAAGGGGTTGACCAACTTTAGGATAGAGTAACATCAACAAATTGAGCAGACTTGCGCTTCATCACGGTGGAGTAGAGTAAGGAGATAGGGAGAATACTACTCAGCAAACTTACATAGTTTGTTGTTGACATAATGACCTACTGCCGCCGAGATATTTGACTGGCTCTTAGACAGTGCAATCAGCGTCTTCTCGTAGTTGGTTTGAAGATATTCGTTATCACTAAAAATTGGGGCATCGAAATCAAGTACCACGAAGTAGAAGGTGCGGCCAAGTGGTAGGTGGCGCAGTGGTTGGAACACGTCACGTATAGTCTAGTCGAAAGTAAAATGAAACATTAATTAAGCAAAACAACATATAGACAAACAAACTAGTTTCTCACGACAGCACTACGCACCGAATCCATAGTGAAGCGTTCAACAGCAGCCACCCTTCCAGAAACCTTTTTCGGTAGCTTCAACTCCCCGTATTTACTAAACAGGCATTCTCGGTTCAAAGCATGGAGAAATATATCATGGCTATGCAGCTCTAAAACAAAATGATCTGAGGAAACCGGTCATACGGAGGTAATATTTTTGCGAAAAGTAGCCAAAGTTGTCTCTGTCATCTCTAAAAAACATGTCCTGCTGTCGCCGAAGATCACACAGAATATCCCTTGCCACCATCGTAGTAACACTTTGGCCTCCCGTTTTTTCCCATTCTGATAAGTATTTCCTCATTGAGGCAATGTCCTTCCGAATGAGATGCAGAAAATTTCTTCTTCTTGCCCTCACCAAATGCGAATGATAATTCGCCGTCCAGATATCCACTACATATGAGTTGACCACCTTCATGTCTCTGCGCATTAACTGAAATTTCATGTTATCGCCAACTTTCGGAATGTATGACTGAAAAGTGCTAACTCTTAAGGAGACAAGTAAATTGTTCAACTTCTTTCCTCACCTCTTAAGATCAGCAGTTTTCAGAGACCTCCCACAGGCGGGACATGTTTCGACACGTTCATCGTGGTCGAATGCAATACGAATCCAGATACAGGGAAAACAGTAAACATGCCCACAAAGACCGATTCGAGGCATAAAGGGGCGTTGACCACATCTGGTGCACACCGCTGGAACTTGACAGTGCATCTCAACTTTGATGACGTCACTCCAGCTGACGTCCTCCAATTCGTGTCCAGTAACAGCTGAGCGACACGCCATGATCAGCTGATGCTATGCAAATGCAAATCCACCTCCAAGGGAAAACCTGGGTGTCAGTGATGCATTTAGTCAAAACAATAATTTTTGATCGCAGACAGAAAGCCTATTTAACTGTGTATATTTTTGAAACCAATCAATTTATTTAGGAACCTATGTCACATAAAACAATTCCTACTATGAGATCTTAAATAAGTGACGCGTGATGACCTAAAAGGTTAGAAAAAATTAACTCAAATTTTTCTACTGTCACACATGTTTCTACAATCCATTTCTATCAAAATAGATTAATGCCCATATTTATGCACGGCTGTGTGAACAAATTTAATAATAAAAGTTGCATTTTACCCATGCATGCACCAGTACGTGCCACAATCCGCCGATGCGAAACACTTTATTCCAAACCCAAATGTATGAGCTTATATTTGTACCAGTTCAGTGATGGGAAGTGAACCGATAGGAATACAGGTTCAGACCAAAAAAGATTTGACACACAAGAGATGTGACCGGTGTTACCGGCTTCGTTCGGAGCCCCGACCATCGGGCAAAGGTACCACAGGGTAGGATTTTGGGTTTTTCCAACCCATTTCCATTGAGCTCCGCTCCTTGCGCAGCTCCAAATCAAACTCCTCCATCAATCATCACACATCAGTCATTAAATGGCCTCAGGATTAAGGAGATACTTGACGACAAGGGTAACAATCCCTCCCAGCAATTCCACTAATTCTGCCGTTCTGTTCTGTTCAGGGCATAGTTCAGAGACGTGGGATGGCGTCGGCCATCGAGCGCCTCCATAGTCTATTGTGGGGTTAGCACCATAAAGGCAGAGCTATGCAGCAAAGAATGGGGTCGAACATGGCTCCTCAGGGATGGGGGATTCCGGCTTAAAATTCCTTGCTGCATTCATTGCACTATAGTGCTTCCCGACCAACTCATTCTTGTTTCTATTCAGGTGATAGAGATGTGGATAAATTGGCACGCTTTCGCAAAGCTGAAGCATTTATGCAGGAAGGGTAACTGATTTCTTGAGAAGCTTTTTAAACGACTTGTGGCCGTTCTTCGCTTAGCCGACAAGACCTTTCCTGCACAACACTGGAATGGGGTAGTAACCGAAGGTAAACGTCATTTTTGTCCTTTCACTAGGCTCATCACAGAGTCGCCTAACCGCAATACATATACCTCTTCCGCCTTATCAAGACTTATCACCTAGAATGGAAGTCAAATTAGATGTCCCTTAAGATGGATTTCAATTTCATATGCCATCAATGTGGAGCTACACGACTTCAACAAAGAGGAGAGAAGGCAAAAGGCTTGGCAGAATGAATGCATTTCGTACAACTTCGGGCTTGGGCTACTATAACGGCCCGGCTGCCAGTTTATCCAGTAAGGATAAAAAGTCGAAAAGCCTAAATAGCACCTTTGACAAAATTGGCAAAGAAACGTCCAAACAACGTCTTTCATGCACGTATACAATTACGTCTTAAAATGCGTTGTTGCATAAATCTATACGTACCATTCTAGTGGCATAAAATAAATAAGAACAGCAGAATTAACTAAAAACAACACATTTTACCAATGCGAATTATTTTGCACTTATATTTTTATGTGCATGCTCACTTTAATACATGGGGAACCTACACAGTTCAAGCACAGACGTAACCCCATTATAAAATACAGAATACACCCAAGAACAAGCATGTGCACATGGAAGCAAAATTTTACGAATGCCAAATTCACCTATACATGCACTCATCTGCATAAATTAGTATTTCGCAAATAAAAATCCAATCATACATGCATGTTCTGGCGAACCAACACCAGATACATCTACGCTTTCGCATTTATAAGTACCACATTTTGATAATAGCTGCTACATACATACAATCACGCATATACCCATTTAATATAACGGGTAAAAGTACATCAAAATTCACACTCGCAAGTAAACACAACTATAGCAATAAACTGTAACCACTAATGCGCGCAAGTATAAACACATGGCTTGGAGTCCCAGTTGCACCAAATTCCATGGATATTTCCGAATCGCCGCTTTCAGCCAGAAGGCGTCCTCGACTAAAGGCATAAAAAAATGCGCAATAATTCAGCGGTTCATTAAATACTTTAAGTATATCACTGAAACCAGGGTAATCGTTCCGCGTTAAGCATCCAACTCCTCGTTTTTTGTTGTATTCTAGATAGTCCTACTATTACTGTCGAGGATTACACAATAGCTCTTTTGGCACTGCCAGCTTGATAATGTGAGTTCTCTCATTCTGCATTCAGATGAGTATTATCGCATTGAGGTAATGCCCTGTCGAATCCGCATTCGCCAAATGGAAATTGTTTTTTCCAACCCAAATATTTATGCAGATGAATTTATCACCCTTTTGTCTCTGTACCTATAATGGAATTTCATGGACTCACCAGCAATCGGATAGTACGACTGGAAGCTGTTAATTTCAACTGGAGGTAAGCAAACTGACCCAACCTCTTGTCTCACCCCCTAAGACTCACTTAGTCTAGGAGCTCACCGCAGAGTAGACAGGATTTTATGCGCTTCCAAATGCGTGCAAAGCAGTACACATCTCCACATGGACCATTTCGAAACAGAAGTGGCAGCTGATAGCACCTAGTGCACAGTGCCGGAATATGACCATGCATCTCAACTTTGATGGCGTCACTCCAGCTGATGATATCCATTTCACTTCCCGCGACAGTCAAAAGACACGCCACGATCAGCTGACTCCATGCAAATGCAAATCCACCTCCAAGGGAAAGCCTGGGTGATATTGATGCCATTAGACAAAACAAAAAAGTAATTTTAGTGCTCGTGGAGCAATTCCATAGCAACACATTTTATTTGAGCAGCAAAGCTTTGCTTGCATAACAGTTCCCCAAAAAGAAATTTTGCCAATAATTCTTCAATGTAGCCCTTAAAATCCAAAATTACGACAAATATATGTTAATAAAAATATATTTGCACCCAAAGATGCGCATAACCAGCATCGTAAAACTAAACAAGTCTGAGTACGTTTTCGCATATGCATGTAGGTACTGGGTAATCGAAAATGCATCCAAAAATACACATACAAATAACTATGTACATGTATGTGTGCAGTATTGAGCGAGTCTAAAAAGCACTGCCACACTAAAAATTTATAACTGGACGCCAATATGATAGTACAGCATGTTTCCACTTTGAGGAATATCTATGTTAATGCATTCACATAATTTTAGCAATTAAAATGCTTTCGCTCATGCACGCGCATGCACATAATGAAACATGTCAACACATGGGCAGCTGCACACAAGACATCCCACTACTAAGCACGGGTCCAATCAAGTATACAAACGTAAAATTTAACTTGGCAGCTAAAAATCTGTTTATGCAAACCCATGTAAACTCTGAGTTTCTCAAACACCAAAGTCTACCATGGATAAAAACAAAGGACTAATTTCCTCACTCAATAATAGAAAATTCATTCACTCAAAAATATGCTGGCATACAGTTTCGATAACGCGGTATGCTTTTGAAAATTCCCGCACATAAAACTGATCCTTTTTGGCAATGCAGAGTTTATCAACACATTCACGGATACATACGGCCAAAGATACCACCAGGCAATGAAGTTACACATTTGCACAGATGCATGCAATCATTTATGCTTTCATCCATTCAATTTTACAAATAAAAGTTTATCCACACTTCCAAACATTCAACCATCTACCAATTATGCTTATGTAGAACGCCTACACGTGCCCTATGTTCCTAACAAACGGTACGTTCGCATATTTGTGCGCATACATACTAACTCTCACTAATCCATATTATGCACGCGATTTTGCTTCTCTACGTGCATACACTCTCAATTTTCTTTACACACAATACAGTTACACTCACAGAAATACATATGTGATCAATTATTCCAAATAAACCCACTAAAATTACTTCCTAAAAGTTAATCAAAACACAATTCTCAGACAACATATGTTTCGCAAATATGTATTTGGAAATAGAGTAGGGCATGGGACGCTAAACTGGCCCGGAGGCTAGCTCACTCGACGAAGGTACAATCATAGACACCCAAAGTAGCCCCTTTTTAGAGTCAGGGCTAAACAAGCGACCAGTACATTACACAGCTCCCCTCGGTCAACATCCCGCGTCGAACATCACGACGAAATTGGTGCAGTAGGGAAGTACCAAAAAGCCAAACTTGCTTGTCGTCGAATGTCCATGTGAAGGAGTATATACTTCATCGCCATGATGAATCAACTGAAGTTGAAACATTATACCTTATGGTACTAAATTCAACAAAGGGTAATGTGCTGGCATCACTCGTAATCATGACTGGCCTAATCAAAGTCACATAAAAAAACAGGATTCAAGGCTGTATCGTAGGGTGGGTTGACGTCATTTCCCCTCTGATAATTATTCCAATATTTGCACCATTCATTCACGCCCGGCTGATTTCAATTTAGCTAGTAAGGGTGTCACATAACTAATATCTACATACAGAAACAGTAGACAGCTCGTAAAAGGGCTTTAATGACCATGAGAATGTTGTTGCTGCCACTTTTGACCCTTTCATTAGGGGCCTTCTCAAATTCTTCCATCTGTCGTGCATGCACTTCTTTTGCCCCAACAAAGTGTGTCAGACAGTAACAGGGATCAGGATAAATGCTCCTAAAGATCGGTTTATGTTTCAACCACCACCAAAACTGTATCAGCGACTTCTCTGGAGACGAACGAATATGTAGTACTCGGGAAGAATGCATGCTTCCCGAACACAGAAGGCTTTGGGTTACTGACAGCTGGAAGTCTAGTCCACTTCTCAATGGTCCTGTTATGAAAAGCGAGAGGCAGAAAACTAGAAACCCAATCAAATTCACGAATATCCGTGCAAAATATAACTAGTAAAATATGCAATTACACGCATGCACAATTCCACCATCGCACATATCCCTAACCACAAGCAGTGAAAAAAATTATTAATGAAAGTTTGCCCACGGTTACGCACTGTCTATAACAAATACATTCATGAAAGTATGTTTGATTTAAGAGCGCCACATAGCCTCATATGCACACATGTGTACATAAAATAATGCCAAGTGAAATACAGTCTCACGTCAATGCACATATGTTTGCAACTATATTAATCAAACCAGTAGGCAAACCATCCACACACTAACGCACACACGTATATACACTAGCCTTAGTGGTACGAATTCTTCATGCTCACGCAACCAGTCATAGGTGCAATTTCAAGTATGCCCAACAAATCCAGACACTCCATTCCGCTAAGAAAAAGACACACGAAATCCAAGCAGGTATGCATTTTGTTATAATTACATGCAGAATATGCAACCATTCATACACGGAGACATGGAAGTCCAATTTTTAAGCAAAACACGCACCCTAATGCATACACAGCTAAACATTTTCAGTAGAAATACGTGCGCATGAAAGTCAACACATACATATGCTTAATTCCATTAATACATGCGAATCATGGAAGAGTACGGAATACCTCCACTTACCCAAAGTTATATGCATGTAAAATTTAATAAAATAATAAAACCAATTGGCGTCGCTTAAACATTGTGCATCCATATATGCAAGCATTTTTTGAAGATACATAATTATTGCCAAAAAACCGCACTTAAAGCTAAAACTTACCTCTATACTTGAGTATACATGGTAGATTTAATTAATGCAAAATGTACCCACAAATTTGCTCACATTCACGCCTTCATTTTCGCTGATGCAGAATAAATATATTTATTCCAAATTCACTAAAGCAGGGTGCGTCCTGACTTTCAAGAATGCACTTTTGTACCCAACTTTGCTACTAACAAATAAATACAAATGCGTGCTTAGATCATGTGTACTCCATTTTGCTAAAAAATTTACACGCATAATAACACGAATTTACACAAGCAGTTCATTGGAAAAAACATTCACACATGCACTTAAGTTCAGTTGTGCAGTTGTGCATTACTACGTGGACAAATTAGCTGGTGCCAAATACAGCTCACATAAGCTTACGTATATGCTCATTTTCACAAAATTGGCATAAACACATACATGCGCAGAATTAATACACAGTTGCACAACACATCCCTATATGCACAAAAAATGAATGAATACGACTTAAATAATGCGGAGTATGTCTACATAAACGCGTACATGCGCTCTAACCCATTTATGCATGAATATGTTGCATATGTATATATATACATATATTCTCCAACGTAAAACTCATGCACTAATGTACACAACTGTGCAACGTTTCAGTAATGCCACGAGCATCCACTTATGCACCTACCTATATAGCAAGGCATTTAACAGCAGCCACCTTAAAGGAAATCTCTCCAGGCATTTCCTGGACACCGTTTGCAGCCAGAAGGCATTGCTAGTCGAAGACGTATATGAGTAGGTCATGAATGTGTGGTCCCATAGCAAATTAAAGACACCAATCATGCCTGGGTTTTATTTTTGCGAAGCGGCCAAAATCTTCCTTATTTTTTTAGCCAATTTACTGCAGGAGTGAAGAACAACATTGGATATCCTTTGTCCCCACCAATGTGACAAATCATGTTTTAAACTTCAAAGTCGACACTTCGTTTCTACAATGAAGCATTAGTATTCTGAATAAGATGAGGAAACCTACTTCTTTCCGCATTTAAGAAGCACAGAAAATATTTCGGAGTACAAATAGAGAATACATACAAGTTCTGTATCCTTTTACCCTCACATATAAACTATCATTCCATAAACACACCAACCCTTGGACCGCATGACTAAAAGGCACCAGATCAAGATGGAGACAGGTAAACTTACCAACATCTTGTCTCTCCCAAGACCCACTATTTTCAGAGGTCGTTCACAGCTAAGACAGGTTTCAACGCGCTCATTGTGGTCAAATGTAATGCGAATCCAGGTGCAGGAAAAAATAGTCGGTGATAACACCTGACGCACATTGCCGGGAATCGACAATGCATCTCAACACTGACGACGTCGCGCCGACTGATGCCCATCATGCTTCCCGCAACAGCTGATCAACACGCCTTAATCAGCTGATCCCATACAAATGCAAATTCACCTCCAAGGGAAAGCCTGGGCGACAATGACGCACTTAGGCAAAACAAAACTAGGTTTGTAAACGAAACGATTTCGCAGCAGCGTATTTGCTTAAAGTCAAAATATTTCCCACAAATTTATTTCACAAAAAATATTCCAAACTATGTGAGTTACCAAATGTTACTCTTGAGGTGCCGAATCAGGATAAATGCAATCACTCTCACAATTATGCATAAGATCGACTTTTATAAAAATGAAAATTTTATCCATGCTTACGAATTGGAGCAATTTAGGCAACAAAAATTGCGTTCAACTATGCCCACTTATTTATGTTCCATATTCCACTTTTGCAAAATGCATTCTCCCACACACAAATGCGTACACATTTTTCAACAGCCTAAAATGTAAATGGACACTTTGACACTATGACCCTTCTATGGCAGAAAAGGAAGTCATAACACAAGGGCAGGATATACATTCTTCGCACAGATATTGTTGGTGCAACTAACTTAGTCCGGAGGGCAGTCACCGAGTAAAATATGTAGTAGCGCAGAGCCAAGGCAGCCCCCTACCAAAACCGAAAGCGAAGCTGCTAGCTTATTACTTTGCCCTTCTTTGTTGAGCGCCCTCCCAGCGCAGTCCTTGGTCAACATCCCTCGTCATCTACTTGTGATAAAGCCAGTGATCCTCTTAGTGATTCAACTGCCTCTCTAGTTATGTTTTGCATTGGAATTAGGTTTAAAAGCAAGGGTTTGTGCTGACCATGACACGTGTATAGTCGGTTAAAGGAACGTAGGATCAAGTGCAGAGTCATGCGTCAAAAACAGGATTGAAGATGGTCCTATGGAGGTGGAGTATTTTGCCTGCTCTTCTTCGCTACATTGTTCTCACCTCAGAGCTGCTCAGTCATTTCCATCTGAATTCCACTTAGGCGGTAGTAATTAATTTCTGCTAACAAGGGAGGTGGACAACTCCGTACCGGCCTTTTTACGATCCATAAACAATGTGCCTTCATTGATAATAACCTTCCTACGGGAAACGAGACTGGAACAGCTAGTAAAGGTTAGTATCATTTTTGTTCTTCTGATAGAATGTCTTTGTCGAATCTCCTACGCGTAGTACATGCAGTAACGGCGGCAGAAATCAGGAGAGATGTCCCAAGATCGAGTTCGACTTCCGCTGCCACCTTTGTAGCGACCCACGGCTTCTCCAAAGAAGTAAAAAGACAAGGTGCCCAGAAAGCAGAATGTATTCTACACAGGGTGGGGCCTGAGTGACCAGCATTGCGCAGAAGCCGACCCATTCAGCCAGAATGGAAAGATGAATGGCCAAAGTGGCACCTTTGACAATACAGTCAACGTTACACATATACATATGTGATTACCCTACATAAAATACACCGCATTCATACATGTATGTGAGAGAGCAAATGCTGTTTAGAAAGATAAAAAAGAGTACAAATTAGTAACGTATGAGTACGAAACAGCTACAAGCATATATGTGATCCATTTCTTAATAAAATCTTAATTCAGACAAACACATGCATTCATACAATTTAGATAAAATGCATTCACCGAGACAAATGTGAAAATGCACCCAATTTAAATAACTACACCCCTTACATGCAAACACTTGTACACATACTTATGACTTCACTACAAAACGATCTGTTAATCCTTATAAATATATGCGTTTTACGAACGTAATATACAGCTCATAGACGCATTCACAAAGAGGAAAAATTCGACAAATACCAATTACATCAATTCATGCAAATGCGTCTACTTGAGTTGGCTATATTTTAATGCACAAATCCATGCTAGAACCAACCAATGAAAAATAAATGTGCACACATCTACGTGCATTCTATTGCACAAATGCCAAATGCTTCCTGATGTGCACTTATATTTACACATATAATCAAAATAGCTGATTTAAAAAACTCAAGCACAAACTGAGCAGAATACTTACAATGTATCGAATGAAATTGTGTGCACTCAAAACCGCCTTTGTGTATACCTAATCGCAATAATGCGAATTAATCAACTAACAGGCGCATATATACGCGCGATTTCGACCGTAAATAATGCAGGCAACGATTTACGCTCATGCATGCACAATATTCCCAATCTAGAGTACCTCACTCTCATAAGTACACTCGTGTATATTCAAATTCAATAATAATAATGCCTTCACACATGCGTCCACGTATATGTGCTTAACGATACTAACGCAAAATATGCCCACACATACAGGCAATCATGTGCAAGTTAAATTTCACCAATCCAGGCACCTAAACGTGCATGCATATGCTAGCACTCACTAGTACACAACACCTTCACACGTACTTCCACAAGCGTACTCATTCATGCTGGCCTGTATTATGGCCACGCACACGCCCATGCATGCATATTTGTGTGAACATCGGAAAATTCAATAAAGTCCAGCGCCCGAAAGCAAATATTTGCTTATCGAATGCCATTAATGGGGCAGTCATCCACGAAATAATTAAATAAAAAGAAGTTTCCCAAAGTCACACATGTATGTACCGAATTCCCCTAAACACAATAGATAGACACATGCTTGTACACACACAAGAATACATATTTGTACATTGCAAACCGATGGAAGACTATACTCGTGCACTCACTCCTCAAATTCGCAAGCATAAATACAGATTAAATAATAATAACACAGATTGTACCCATCAATGCGCGCATCTGTACATGCATAAGAAATTTCGTTGAAACAAAACGCATCAATTTGTGCAGGCATATTAATCAATGTGCATCACTTTCTCAAAGAAAAACACAACTGCCATACAAAAACAATATATTTGCACCTGTGTGGGCATGTAATTGCTAAATCAACCAATGTTCGCATACATTCAAGTAAATGCCTACTCAACATAAATAATTAAAAAGTACATCAAGTATATACATGTAAACACCGTTGCAATATTGCACTATGCCGCCTAGAAGACTCGTGTGCATGATATGGTTAAGGGTCTGGTCAAAGCCAAATTTACAGATGTCAATCCGGAAATTAACAAATTAGTATTTTCAAGCATAAGGCACCGATTGTTGAAAGCGTGATGGGATGAGCCATAACTATACAGTTGCAAACCAAATAACCATGACACTCCTTATGATCACATGGCAGAAATCATGCTTGTTAAGTTTTGATGATCTTCTTGCTGCTTTCAAAGCCTACTCAGGATCCTTCCTGCCGCCATCAATGCGATGCTTAGCTTTTCCTTGCCACGCGTTTCAGGGGGTATAAATTGTGTTTGCGGCAATTTCTTTGCAAAATGGCTGAAAAATTCTGACGCTTTTCGCATTTGTCAAATTCAAATGATATTTTGCAGCCCAAAAACCCAATATATATGAGTGTGCCACCATTCTGTCCCTGCATATGAACCAAAACTTCATAAGGTCACCGGCTTTCGGCGTGTATGACTGAAAGGTGCTAACTCCAAAAGGAGACGAGCAATCTTACCAACTTCTTGTCCCACCTCCAACAATCTACTCTTTTCAGGAGTCTTACACGGCCAGGACAGGTTTAATGCAAGGAATGCAGTATACATACCCACATGGACTGGTTTGAGGCAGAAATGGTCGCTGACAGCACCAAACACACGATGTTGGGACTTAACCTAACAGATGAGATAAAAGCCATGATCAGCTGACTTTTGCAAAAGCAAAAACTCCTCCAAGAAGAGGCCTGAGTGATTGTAATGCACCTAGGCTAAACAAAATTTTTCATTGACCATGGGTTGTTTTGCAGCAACATATTATTCTAAAATAGTAGAAATTTTCCCACAAAATAATTTTTCATTTTTCCTTCATTTAAGATCTGTTGCAAACAGTAGGTAGGAAAATAAAACATGCAGTGATACATCTCATAAAACATACCTACTCCTACACTCAAATGTATTGTGAACTTCTTTGGAGAAAATATGCATTCAGACATATGTACTCATGTGGGTGTAAACATGTTGTCAAAAATACATTAAGAATGCACAAAAATATACATTACCGCATAATTAAGAAAAGCATTCGCTCCGTTTTACCAACTAAACACTCACACTTATAAGCATAAATTATCCAGAATGATAATTAATCACTTATCTATGTGGCATAATGATAAAAATATGTTCACACACGAACATGCATACGGATATGATCGTAACAAATAAATTCCGTATACATAGCTAGTCTTGCACTCTAAAATATGCATATATATACATATATATACATAATTTGCATGCCGAAAACTCATCTAAGCAAGCATATGAATACTCAATTGCACCAGCACAAAATATGCCCATACACAAGGTATGTAAGGGTAAAAGTTCAAATTCTATTAACAAAAAACTCGATCATTTACAGGAAAAACTTTTCTCACACTTTGTAAGGCCAAACTTATTCACCCATAACAGCACACACATTTACATACGCAAATCTAACAACACAAGATGCATTCACTTACCTATACACATACATATAAACAAATTCAGTTGTGCACAATTCCATCAGCACAGTTACGTACGCCTGCTTATGCACTAATCTACAGATAGGCAAAACATTCACGCATTTACGCAAATGCGCTCAATCAGTTCCAGTAATGCACAGTACGCCCCCACATCCATAAATGCCCAATTTTCCCAAACCGCGATGTATCGACACATCTGCGCATAGATGTGTGCTCAATGCTACTGAAACACTTGTCACACACACGCATTCACGTGTGCATTAGTATGTGCTCAATTTCATCTGCGCATTATACCTTTGCACGTAAAGGCATGAATACTTAACTATGCTAACGCAAAATGCATCCACACGTTATTGCCCACGCAGCATCCTTAGGCTTATCTGAAGTCAGCGGAGGACTCGATGTTTGAGTGGCATGCATGTTTTTTAAACAGGGTAGGGCATGGGTCCGCAGGAATGACCCTAGATCAGCTTACTTAACAAATTTACAGTCAAGGATACCTGAAGTGGCTCCTTTCCAAAATGGGAGCTAAACAAACAACTAACGTGTTATACGGCCTCTCTCCTTCTTGCACACCGTGTCTGGCGCTCCCCTTAGTAGACCTTCCACGTCTGCCGTCACAACATAATTGATAATGCAGAAAAACACCCACGAGCCACTTGCACCTGCCATAGAATGTCGATGCAGTTGCATGGGTACCTGACCGCAAAGTCTCCGATCCCTCGTGACAGTTCAGCTGAATCTGGAGTCCTATTCTGTGGAAAGAATGGATTGGGGGGCGACAGATGAGCTAGCCATCATGAGGGCCCATCACCAGTCGCAAAATATTGGCCTAATAGCAGTCTAACCGCAAAAGATGGACTCTAAAGCAGTTTCGTGGAGGTAAGATTTCGCGTTAACTCTCCCTGGCCGCTATCCCTCACCTCGCCACTACTGCTCCATAACTGCATGGCTTCCTAACAGCTAGTGGAGGAGTGCAGGAGGCAACGAAACCAGGCAAATAATAAGTTTATTTAGGAGTGATAGAAAGGAATGTAGTTAACCCTTCCCATTTAGTTAACAGCTTATGTCGCTTTGGTTATTAAAAGCTTTCATGCAGACCACGGGAATGGAGTAAGTGTCCAAGATGGGCGTCACGTTTAGCCCTCCTTTTAAGGTCGTCGCCAATTCTTCCATCTGCAGTGGATGCACTTCTGCCACCTTGCTATGGTTTAACGCATAGCAGTACAAATCACAGTGGATACGCCTCACCACAGTAGCGACTCGTAGGTTACCTTAAGAAGGAAATATGTACTGAGACGGAATGCACACAAATATGCACTTATATATAACGTAGTACAAAATGCACTTTCATGCATGCGCATATGCAATGGGAAATGGAGTTACATCTAGAGGAAGTTACAGACAAGAGATTTTAGTGTTACCGATGGTACCGACATAAATATACAAAGACATGCATGTATGCACGTAATCGCAAGTACGAAAAGCGTCGACACGTAGATACATCCACATACTCATGTAATCATATCCTCAATTTTGCCACTGTCCAATGTAGTCGCACATGCACCTAATCACAAACGTTTATTTTTACTTGGAATCAAAGCACCAACACATCCTTGCATGCATCCACGCATGCATTAAGACACAAATGCATAAATTTGCCACCGCACAAAACCTCCACGCATTCAAAGGTGCCGACATACTCACAATATACTCATACATACACACACACACATATATATATATGCATAAATATATATATATATATATGTATATACATCCATGCTAAACGTTACTGATGCAAAATACATCCACTGATACGTGTGTGCATAAAATAAAGTAACGCCTCCAGCGACAGCCACCTTTCCAAACATCTCTTTAGGCAGTTCTGCGTCACCACTTTCCGTTGTTGAACTCAGAATAAATGCCTTCTGCGATATGGCTGGCTTTTCGCTGTCACAAATATGGCACCTCGCAACTTCCTTGAAGAAGAAAGGAGTCGTGATAATCGAGCAGAACAAATGTGTTTCTCATGCCCTAAGCAGCAGCTCACTCAGCGATAATAAAGGGGCGAAACACCTAAATGATCCCTTTATCAAAATTCTAGAGTTAAACAAGCATGCAACACATTGCCTGGTTACGATTCTACTACACACGAATATTTCCTTGCATTCTCGCAAATACACATACATATATACATTTTAGTAATACAAAATGCAGAACTCACAAACATCTCCACATGTATCAAAAATTTGTATGATACAACACATACCCACTGTGAAAAGCGCATATTTATTTGTGCAAATTCAAAACTCTAATAAAAATCCATCCATTTTTCTTATGCGAATCGGCAATTTTGCAATGCACAAATGAATATCCACACAAATTGAAATGTGCCAAGAATGAGCAAAGTACTTCAAGTTAATTCCATCGCAGGGAGGCAAAATATACTCCATCATGCACTCAGATTCACGTCAACTGCATGAAAGAGAAGTCACACGTAAACACAGTAAACTATTCAAAATTCGTCAAAAAACACGTGCGAAAAAACTTCCATGCGCGCCCTTTTGCAGAAGCACACAATATGCTTATGCACAGACAAATGTATGTGAAAAATTGTAGTAATCAACAATACATCTGAGCATTTAAGTACGTGCGTGCACAATATGTCAAACCCACTATGGCTCCACAAAGAAGCATATCTGGGTGCTTAACACGCTCATGCCAAACATATCCACGTATGCAAACAAATGTGAGCTGAATTTCTCTAATGCTCTTGCATTCGATAACACTCGAATGCAATACATAGACACAAGAATATCACATATATTTGCAGATACGCACTCACCCATACTGATGAATAATATGCCTAAACACATATTCATGCACGACCAAATGCATTCATAAAAACATAACATATTTTAGTGAAAGCCAGCATAGTCACGCATGAGCACATATGGGTGTGTACTGTATTTCGATGGTAGACAACTCATCCACAAACAATTGCAAACACACATATAAAAACAAAGTGCCTTAAAAAAGCACATTTATATAGACCCACCCGTTTGTTCTCAAATTCGTCAATGCGCGACACAGGGGCACATTTAATACCTAAATATAAACTCATTTGAAAAGTACGCAGAAGTGAAGTAAATCAAGCATGCTTGCAGAACCAATCAGACTACCAAGCACACACCTTCACATTTCCAGAACAAATAACTATTCATTTACATAAATATAAGCAATTCCCACGTAACTGCGCAGTAAAAATGTGCCTACTACATAATTTATGCTAGTAAAAATATAACCACACATCCACTCGTGCGCATGTACTCACTTGAGCGGTTAAAATACGTCCACATATTTGCAGGCATAGATACATCCCAAAGTGCAAAAATACACGATCCAACTATGCATTCACATTCATACGAGATTTCACTGACAAAAAATGAGTCCACGCATGAACTTATTTGCGGAACTATGCGCTTATACAAAAAAATGCAATCACATAAGGAGGTAGCAATCCATGGGTGCTCAATTAAATCAATGCACAGAAGTTTCTTTGGGCATTTTTAAATCACCATGTTTAGCCGGAAGGAATCTCCTGCTAAAAGCTTAAAAGTACGCCACAAATTCTGCACTTCTGTAGCTATTTATTCCACAATCAACTATCATAGCGAGATCCCATTTTTGCGTGATATACTCAAAATCGTTTCCATTGTCTTTTATCAGATTCTCTTGCCGGTATCAGGAAATACTGAGGAACTGATACGCCACCATTATCGTGATGCTTTGACCTCAGCATTTCGCCATGCTAACAGTTCCATATGGAGAAAATACTTCATTGTATACCTTATCCATTCATACAAATGTAAATGATACTTCTCAGTAAGAATGTCAACCTAAATAAGTTCGCCATTCTACAATTCTTACCCATAAACTGGAACTCCACAAGCCCACCAAATCGTGGAACGTAACCAAAAGGTACTAGCTTAATATGAAGGTAAGTAAACTAACCAACATCCTGTCTCGCCTCCCAAAATCCACTAGTTTTTTTAGAGGTCATCCCCAACTGAGACAGGTTTGAACACGCTCATCATGGTCAAATGTACTGCGAATCCAGGTGCAGAGAAAACAGCATACATGCACACACGGACCGATTCGAGAAAAAATAGTCGTTGATAACACCTGACGCACACTGCCGGAGCTTGACAAGGCGCCTCAACTGATGTCGTTCATTTCGCTTCCAGCAACAGCTGAGCGACACGCCACGATCAACTGACTCCATGCAAATGCAAATCCACCTCCAAGGGAAAGCCTGGGTGACAGTGACGCACTTGGGAAAAACAAAAATGCTAATCGCTGTAAACGAAATATTTTGGCAGCTTCATGTATTCTTAAAGTTTAAAAATTTCCTCACAAAGTTATATGACAAAACAGCATTCCAAATCATGAGAGTTACTAGATGCAACTCTTGAGCTACTAAATCATAAGAAATGCATCCTCTCCAAGAACTATGCATGCAGTCAACCAATTTCTACAACAATGGAATTTCGTCTTCATTTACCTCTGTGAGCAACTTAAAAAACGCAACTTATGTCGATTTATGCAAAATGCGCACATAATTGTGGCAAATTAAAATATAACCCTATGCCATAACAATACACTTATAAATGTAAGGGCTGAAGACTTCTATGACGGCGAAAGAAGACGCAACATACATCCTTTACATAGATGCTGCGTTTGCTATTGACTCAGTCCGGAAGCCAGCCCGTCAGGTAAGATACATAGTAGTTAATAACCAAGGTAGCCCCCTACCGAATCTGAGAGTTAAACTACTAACATGTCACATGGCCCTTTTTCCCTGTTGAGCGCCCTCCTGGCTCAGCCCTTAGTCAACATCCCGCGTCAGCCATTACAATGCAACTGGCAATATGTGGAAACAATCACAAGCTACCTGCAGCATTCGCGGAATCTTAAGGCAAATAAAGAGATGTTTGATGTTTGATCCTCTTGGTAATTCTACTACATCCACAGTTTTGCTCTGCACTGGAAATGGGTTCGGAGGCAAGCGTGTGCACCGGTCGTCAGGTGTGTGCATGGCCTCTTGAAGAAACGCTGCGTCAAGTGCAGCCATGCGGCGAAGAGCAGAACTGAAGATGGTTCCATAGAATTGGAAATCAATTTCTGCACACACGAGAACTAAAAACTCCATAGCAATCCATTTCAGTTGGTTTAGCATTAATTACTTTCCGCTGTTAATAGCTTTTTCGCAAAAAAAGGGGTGGCCAAAGTGCTAGCTGCAGTTTGACACATTATTAGTACACATCGAGACATACACACTGCTTTAGTGATAATTACTTTTGTGCAAGTGAAGCATTGCGATGGGGAAGCTTTTTCACTGCATGTATGCAGATGCCTCATTAAAAATGCATCCACGCATGCGCAAAATTTGCACTTTATTTCGCGATGCAAACATGCATAATGTTTCATTTATTTAAAGTACATTTAACCGAAAAAATCATTTACATGCACAAGAAATTTGTCACTTGTCATATACTCACATAGACATAGTTTTACGCAAGTTTAATAATACAAAACAAAAACTTTTAACACTGTTCAGGCAGTGAATTAATCAATTCATTCCATATGCATACGTCTTCATAAAATTAAACTGGCGGATTAAAATAGGCGCTAGCCCAAATTTAAATTTAAATCCTTCCACATACGACTGTATGTATGCGCATACGTATATGTACCCGAACTCACGAAGCCACGGTGCATTTGCACAGGCTTGTACAAACACAAACAATAAATGTTACCTCCAGACACAAACAAATACACAAAAATTTATATGAGTATGAGAAATTTTAGTAAATTCCAACGCATCAGCAAATGTGTATGTGTGGGTCGAATTTCGGCAAAAGGCAATGCATTCGCAAGTAATAGTGCGTACTAATTTACTTGCAATAAAGTTTAGTAAATAGACTAGGTTTGCACGGCCTAGTGCAAAATGCGTAGATGTATTTTCGTATTCATCCACACACAAAGCATGTATGTATATATGTATATTACTAATTGTATGAATAAGTTCATGTACAAATGTATGCATGCTGCTTTTGGCTACGCAAAGTACACCTACACATATACCTAATTTCACCGCTAAAATATAAACCTAGGCACTCGCAAGAACAGGCATATTCTCAATTTTAGTAAGGCAGAACACATCCATGAATACCCACATTTGCCGACACAAAATGCATCTACACACACACTCATGTACCCAAACGTGTATTTCCACCAAAAAGGAACATTGCAATCGCCAATAGGCCAAATCATAACGAATTCATACCTACTTTCATTTACGCACTAAATCTTGATAACAACCAGCATACGTATGTATCCACGCATACTTCAACTCAATACGACATGGAAAATGCACCGAACATTATAGCACACATAAAATCAAAAACATAAGAGTAAAGAATACATCCACAAATGCATGCATGTAAAAACACGCTTAGTTAAGCTTCCTATCACAACTGGGTTTCCGAAGGAATTTGACTTGACATTGACGTTCAGAAGTGAGATAACTTGGGTCTATCCATCGAGACCACAGATGGTCATTCCACGTTAAACGTTCAATTTATAATCTTTCCGATCAATTGCACAATTCTATTTTTGTTTCCATAGTGATACTTCAACTTCCCACATTTTCCATTCTGATACGCACCATTCACTGAGACATTGTCCTTCTGGATAAGACTGGGCAATTTAATTTTTGCCTTCACTAAATGCAAATGCTACTTTCAAGTCCAAATGGTTTACATTAGTTGATCATCATTTTGTCCCCGTACATGAAAAATAGAAATTTATAAGGTCACCAGCTTTCAGAAATGGATGATTAAAATGTGCCAAATCCAAAAGGTGACAAGCGAACCTGCCAATCCCTTGACTCACTTCCTAACACTAGCTGTTTCCCCTAGCCTTCCACAACCGGGACGGCGTAAATTCACCCAGAGGCACTTATATGCATACACTTTAATTATGTAAAATGCATCCATTTATAAACTCATAAGTGTAGCATAATAATAGGGCTACGTATAACTCTAGACGCATGTATACATGCTAAACTTATAACCAAGCATGCACACAGATATTCATATTTACTCATTGTGATTTGAGTTATGCGAGCATATCTATGCATACATATTCATCTTTGCTAGCAGAAACTTCAACTGCTTATAGGTAAATAAAAACACGTCTCACTCTTGCTAAAACGAAATTTTATTTACCCATAACGACACATAGATTCGAGCGAATGGGTATTAACAGCTTAACTAGAGTGCAGTGTACCCACAAGCTTAATCACTTATGTGTGCATAGCCCTGCCACTACAAACCCCAAATATTTGCTCAAATAGTCGCATGACTGATTTAAATAATGCCCAACAAATCAGCACATACATATACGTGCAAGACCATAGTACACACAATTCCACTTTACACATTGGAAGTACAACCACACATACACGGAGATGCACATGTTCATTTTGTGCAGGCAAAAAACTGACTCGCATCTCAGCCCGTACAAACTTACTTAATTCTTTCAGGTCAATTATATCAACACATACACGCCCACATTAAAAAATGCAGTGACACTACACATGTGTCCATTTTAAAGCATGCGCATTTTCAACATTACAGAATTCATCCGCACTTGCATTCACATATGTGTTCAATTTCATTAATAAAAGCACATTTAATTTTGCATTCATCCACAACCTCATGTATGCGCTCAACTTCACCAACGCATTGTTTATCCCCAAATGCACGCAGAGGATAGGAGAAATCATTGCTAGTAAAACGCTTGTGCATATTATGCATGCATGCTCGTAAATCCACATAAACAATCATCGACACTTTTGTGTAAAGACGCTCGATTTAATTGTGCATTATACATATGCACGCATCCACGCATACATTTATGCACTCAGCTTCAATAATATGCAAATCTCGCATTCGCACACCTATGGACTCTACTTTATCAATGCAAAATGCATCATACATACTTATGTGCTCAACTTCCATAATATCACAAAATACAAATTCACACAAGTGTTACACCTCTAAAACGCAAAAATTGACGCGCGTGTACGCATCATCTGACCAATGAAAACAGTTATAAATGCACTCACACGCATTTGCTCAGTATTATTAACAAAATGCATATCCATACCAATAAAACCGCATCCACATACACATGCGCATAAGTAAGTTTTATTGATACAATATTCACACACGCAATAATGGTTAAACATACTGAGAATCACCCCTGCAATGTAAAACACGCATGCTCGTCCTTGCATACTCAATTTAACTAATGCACAATTTGTCTGTACATATATTTGTTGCTCAATATTCCCATTACGATTCGCTTTTAGACATACACGCACATAGGCATACCCTTAAAACTCGCTAACAAAAAATGCATCACACATTTTCTCTTTTCAAGTTTGCTAATTGCGAATGCACTAACCACACGCTCATGCGTATAATATACTAAATTTACTAGTAAGATTACTACCAACGCATTCACGCACAAGGCTTACACTCAAATTAACTAATGTAGAGCTCATCCAAATATGCACAAAACTGTGTGCATGCGATTTAGTTGTTGCAAAGTGCGTCCACCAAAAAGCACATATACACTTTATATCAGTGTTACCAAACATATCCACTCATAAATGCATGGGCACGGTAAAGCATCCAATAGCGACCACCTATCCAAAAAATCTCTTCGGATATTTCCAAACCACCGTTTACAGTCAGAAGGCACCTTCGGTCGTAAGCATGCGAGAGCACGACGTGACTGTATGCCTAAAGACACTAAACATGCCAACATCCTTGCCTTTTACCAAATTCTCTGGGTGGTGTCAGGGAATACTCAGGATCTCCTACGCCACCACTATGATGTACTTTGAGTTTCAACACTCAGCTTCTCTAGAATACATTTACCTAGTGAGATAGCGCGCAGTCAAATGTGATAGGGAAAACTATTCTTTTTACCTTCACCAAATGCAAACAATATTTTACATTCCAGACTTTCTATTGATGCGAGTTTACCACCTTCTAGTTTTTAAGAATCAACTAGATTTTTTTACAAGTCATCAACCCTTAAGTATATGGCTTAAAGGATCTAATTTTAAATGAAAACATGCAAACTGACTATTTCCAAAACCCATTCTTTAAAACCAACTGTTTGAAGAAGTCTTCTACTGCTGGGACAGGTTTCAACACGGTCATCACGGTAAAATGCGATGCAAATGCAGATGCAAGAAAATCAGCAAATATGCCCACACAGACCGATTCGAGAAAGTGCATCTCAACCTGGACGACGTCGCGTCAGCTGATGTCGTCCGTTTCGCTCCCCGCAACAGCTGGGACATCAGCCATTGTAAATGCAATTCCTAGCAAAAGCCCACGTGAACCTGATATTAATGGGTCGGGTAAACATGTTTTTGGCATAAGTGAAATATTTGCCAACTGTGCATTATTTTGATATCAAAAATGCTTTTCAAATGATTTGCGAAAAATCTACAGATCCTGAAATGCCTCATAAGCCTCATAAACAACGTGCTTAATCTGGAGTATATGAACAGGATTCATATTAAAGTGGCTAAATTCACTAATAAATCACAAGCAAACACATGTGATACTTTTACAATCGCAAAACGCATTACCATTTACCTAAACACATGTGTATACTTCAACACGATAACACATAATGGTGTCTGCAAAGGACTAGTTTCAATGCACAATGACGTTTATTTAAATGCAACCACTCTTTCCCATACACGTACACAAACTGAGTTAGTGGGAAGTAAATCAAGAGAAGGGACTAGGACTGCTCTCATGTTCCAGAGGCCAGTGCACTCGGTTGAGTCTTAATGGCCAACCAAGTGAGCTCAAGCAAAACCAAGAGTTATGCGAACAGCAAATGTATTACGTGGCCCAGCTTTTCTCCTGGCCGTCGCTTCTGGCGCTCACTTTAGTTGATCTTTCCCATCAGTCACCCCAATGCAATCAGGGGGGAAAGAAAACACCCACAATTTTAACTGTGCTAACTGCCAAATTTTTATGCAAATGGGGAGGTAAGCGATCACAGCATTACCGGTACCTCCTAACAACTATACTGGACCTAGAGCTCCGTTTGGCTTGGAAACTGGGTTTAGGAACGAAAAATTGTGTTGACCATCATGCGTGCCCAGTGCTAGACGTTATGACGCGGGTCTGAAAGCGGATTTAAGTTCGAGAGGGCATGATTTAACACAGCTGGGTGGCGATAGATTTCTGCGTCCGTTCACAGTGTTTACACATTTGTGCAGGTGAAGTGAAAATCTTTGTAACGATACTTTCTCAGGTTGTTCATGGCTAATGTCTCTTCCATTGCCAATATCTTTCTTGCAGAGCACAGAAAATAAGGCTGTCGCCAAAGGTAGGGGCCGTTCTCACTTTTTCAGTTATGGATCGCCACTGATTCACCCATCTTTAACAATATGCACTACTTTCACACCGCTAAAATTTCCCATCCGATGTCCTGCGACCACTAAATTAGCGCCTCGTGACCTTCGTGAAGATGAGAGAAGAATAATGCTCAAGCAGGATGCTAATGTATTTGATGAAGGGAAGGGAATAGGGCTATTGGCATGGCCAAGGGACCAGCCCACCCTTAGAAGGTACAACGGTCGATTGAGTTGTCCGTAACCGAAATCGGGAGGCAAACAATTAACAAAATGCACAAATAAAATGTAAGTCTTCACAACACATTTTCATGCAAACATAAAATCAGGCCTACTAGGTTGAATGCATTTTCAAAAAAAAAAACTCTTCAAGTTATCAATAAATCTTATAAAAATACTTACAAACATCGAATTACCTATGTCTCTCCTTGCAACAGTAATGAAAGCACCAGCTCGTGTGCCTATAAGCGTGTGCGCTCACATGATTTAGCAAAATTAAAATATTTACATGCATACGCCTGTGAATACACTCTCCTTACTGAAGCACAGCACATGCACACTAAGGTAAGTGTATGTACTGCACCGTAGTAGCACAAATTTTATTTACTACCACACCTATCCATACATAATGGTGGACAGTTTAGCTAAGTTAAAGTGTATGCACGCATTTATATACAAGCACATTTATGCCGTGCAACCAATACAAAATGCATGCAAACCTGAGCAAGTGTGCGTACGCCAAACAGGTATATTGTCACCTCAGCTAAATTCAAGTAAGTACTCTCCCTCGACTGTTTGTGTTTTCAAGTTAATTAATCTAAAATCCAAGCACACATTCATGAGTGTATGCACAATCCATTACATTAATAAAAAGAATACACTAACACCCATACATGCATGCATTTATGCTATTAGATACGTCAAAATAAGCAAAAGCATATGTCTCCTTATATGAATTCAAATTAACAAATACAGAACACACGCACAAGCACGCACATTCCTCTACAACCTATAAAACTAGTATAAAATGCATCTACTCATTTAGCCATCCGCAATTTAGCCAATTTTAAATGACTTCGCGCACACATCTTTAATTTGTCTCCAAATTAAATAAAATAAACTCCCTGTGTAGCGTCCCGGGACTCCCTTTAAGGTAAAAGAAGGCATAGTATCGAGGCAGAAAATATATTCTGGAAACAGAGGGCTTGAGGGATGTTGGCACGGCCCAAAGGCCGTCCAGCCGGCTAGTACAAGATGGCCACCCAAGTCACCGAAACCGGCTGTTCGAACATGCAAAGTATTACACAGCCCCTCTCTTCTTTCGAACGTCGTCCCCGACGCTCCCCTTGGTCAGCCTCCCGTGTCAGCCATCACAACGTAATCAGTGCTGCGAGAAGCACCCACGAGCTAACCGTGCAAGCCATCGAGATTCGAGCGCATGTCTTCTTGTAGTGCTATCCATTCTGCGTAGCACTCGGTGCAGCAAATGCACATATCTTAGTCCTCCTCTACCACGATAATGTGGCCCAATGAAAGATGGGGGCAGGAATCCAAGTTTTGCACGAATGGAGATATACACAACACATGCTGTGATTCCAGGCTTCTCTGATGCTGTAGAAGAAGCACAAGGGTATCGTAGAACCCTGAGCGAATGGGGCAATCGGGCCTCACAGGAACGGGATGCACGTGATTCAAGTGTACAAAGCATAAAACGATGCTATCGAATGGCGTCCTGCACATTCTACACCTAAGAACAGGAAAGAGAGAGCTTACAGAGGATGCTTGAACACAACGTCGCTGGTCTCTCTTGGCAGTTCTACTGGACATGGAGTTCACGGCTAGTGTCGTTTTAATTGTTAATAGCTTCCTTGCAGAACACGAGAAAGAGGGAGATGCCGAAGCTGGACGTCGATCTCAGCCCTTCTGTTACGAGATACCTGAGGTTCTCCCATCCATAGCACATGCACTTCTTTCACACCGCCAAAGTTCGCCAGAAGCGGCATGGAGCAGGATCAAATCCATCAAAGTCGGGCCCGATTTCAGCTGCCACCAATGTAGCGTCCCGAGACTCCCTTTAAGGTAAAAGAAGGCATAGTATCGAGGCAGAAAAATATATTCTGGAAACAGAGGGCTTGGGGGATGTTGGCACGGCCCAAAGGCCGTCCAGCCGGCTAGTACAAGATGGCCACCCAAGTCACCGAAACCGACAGTTCGAACAAGCAAAGTATTATACCATGCACAAATAAATACGGTCACCCAAAATCCACTAAAATATTGTAGGACTTGCATGAACGCATGTTAAATACAGCGATTACAAAATGTACAGCCACTTTCATGTGTGCATCATTCAGGGATTCTGCAATGCGTCCAAACAGAGGCACATTTTCAACTTCCACTGTAGAAATGCACCTGTATGCATATATGTATCCTTGAATTCGTCAACGATAATTATAAACACGCACCAACCTACTCAGTTGGTTCTAGTTATGCTAACGTGAAACATGCACAAATAGACTTAGTTATGTATGGCCCACTATATTAGTACGAAACACGTCCACTCATCCACTCATGCAAGTGCAGGCAGGCTCAAATTTCCTGGCAAAAAATAGACCCACTTGTCGTAAGGAGCGCGCAGCCGTTCGCGTTGTGTGCGGCAGATTCAACGTAGTCGTGTCGTTGGCTCCCTCCTGTAGAAAAACTTCTGCATCAATGAGGGAAGACGCCAAGATGTCGATTATTAATTTGATTATAATGACCCAAAATAAGAACTTTCCCTTTTTTCCACTCCTCTCCAGCTTTACAAAAGCGTTGCTGGTGGAAGTGATTCATACTTATTCCAAATTGCCATAGGCCATTAATGAATGCCCTGCGAATGGAAGCACTGAAAGCATGCTTATAGGCAGTGTTTTTCACCTTGCTAAAATTAGCATTAACAAACCACAGCTTCTTTTTATTTTGGAAAAATTTGGTCATATTTTGCAGCATATGCTAGTAGTGCTGCTACATGGAAAGACAAAAGAATTTCTAGTCACTGAAACGGACGAAAACAAAAATAACTAATATTCCTTAAGGTATTCCGCCTTATGTATTTAAAAGGATCTTCATTTAAAGGGACAGTACCCAAAAGACCGGGAAGTGCACCAGTCAAATGTTAACCGAATGTCTTAGGAAATTAGTTACTAAGCAAATAAAATCAAATACAACAAATGAGTGGCTGGATGGTGTAGAATAGCGAAAATCTACTGCTTTTAAAAAGCTCTTGATAAAGAAAACAAAGGGAAATAAGTTCTCTTAGGGACTGTTTCATTGGTTGCAGCTCAATCTTTTCATGCATGGCCGAAAGTTGCACTCTTCTCTAATACAAGGGAGACAGAATGATGACTCTCCCTGACACAGGTTCGCTTCTAATTGCCGTATGCAAGTGATTAAACCAAATCGTGTCACATACAGAGTGACTGCGCTGACAACATTTAAAAGAACGGCAAATGGTCATGGCACGGAACTCATCGAGTTCCCTGGATTGCCAGCAAAAGTTAATTTGATCCTTGACTCCACAAACATTCACAAGGAATCCAAGAAAATGAATGAGCAAAAACGCAAGTAGAAAGTGTGTCTAAATCGTTCGTCCTTCTAGACACAATGGCAAATGCAATGATCACAGCTTCGACACAGAGATTGGGATTCAAGTTTACTAGGTTTGGCAACGCGAACTTCATTTTAAGCACACATGTACACAAAATGGCAAAACAATGAATGCCAACTTTATTTCACAACTCTAAATGCACATGAAATTAAGAAAAGTTATCAAGCAGACCGCAAATATTGGCGTGAACAGACTTAAGTACACCTGCTATACCACAAAAAACGATCCTATGAGTTTCGTCCCATAAGTTCATGCATAAAGGGCATTCTGCTTACTTGAATAGTGGTCGACGAAGCGTGTACTAGCGGTAAGCCTTTGCACAAGTTCAGGTCTTCCTAGCCGCAATTGCGAAGGTATCATATTATTTTTGAAAAATGACATTTCGCTGATCCAGATTTCCACCAACCTATTTCAAGAAGCCTTGCAAGTAAAACATATTTACTTTTTGAACTGACGATTTAAATGCTCCATCAGGTTCATTTCTGGGATGTTTAAAGGGAATTAAACTTCGAGGAGCGAGGTGCGCTAGCAAACTAGTCTAAGGTTGGTGTACATTCTTCTCGGTTACATTGTAGTAAAATGCATCCGACATGCAACTCCACAATGAGTACAATCGCTTTCCACATCTATGTGTATGCTCTATATTTCTACTTCACCAAAAGTTTAGACGCCGGTCTGCGGCTCTTCAAATTAGATTAAAATTTTGATCAGTGCGTTTTGCGCATCTATCAGTTGAACCAAAAAAGAGCGGCTGTATCAAACACCCTTTCCTTGTCACACTTTCATGCTCCTTTATCTCGACTACAACGCACCTCTGGTGGGGTTTGCCTCTTAAGACGTTTTGTGTTCGCCATCAAATATACTGCTTTTATGAGGCATTGCAAATATTCAAAAACCTTGCCATAGCAGTGGTGCATCACTCAATCCATGCAAACAATATTTACCATCCATTTTGAGATTTTGTGGCCTCTGGTGCACAATCAGTGGCAGCTTCTTGCATGAAGTTTACATGCGTGAGAAGCTTGTTAGATGTGAATGTGGATTTCAAGCAACAACCCGTCGGGTTGATTTACTTGAATGACCCTGCCGATGCAAGTTATCGAAAAGTGAGAAGTTAAGTTGAAAATGATCCCCTCTTTATGGTCCTTTAATAATAAGGGCGAAGATCTCAAGTGTTTTGTAATGTGCACTGTTGGATGCTTGCTGATGAGAAGAAAGACCATGAACGATTCAAATACTCAACGTCGACTATTCAATTGCAGACTTACCCACCTTGCCAGTATGCATTTCATCAACCACCTTAAAACCTTATGCAACTTCCGTGTGCGATTTATAATTGCGTCCTAGGAAACAAAACTGAGGGCCGGAAATGAGGCGATATTGCATTGTTACTTCTGTGGACTTCAATGCCTTGATTTTGAGGCTTTGCCATCCTTACAACGGGTCTTTGTAGCTCGGCTACTTACCCTGATTGCAGAAGTAAGTCAGTAGGACAGTGACAACACTTCTTTTTCCCACTCCAAGGTCTGGTCGTATGTGTAACCTGCCAATCGCTTCTGATATCATGGTGTGGATTTGTTTGGTCAGAACATTGGAGTATGAAAGTGAACTGATGGTTTTTTAGCAGAAATGAAGTAAGCAGGGCGTCGAGTGAAGGAATTAACAGGTGAGACAAACCTAAAAAGACCGTTTTCACGTATTTGTGATGACTGGTACAAGTAAGTAAATCAGAGAACTCGGGTATGTGTTACGTTTCAAGGTTTATCTAAATCAACCAATCAGCACCTCCCGATCGCAAAGTCTTCACATAAAATAGTGTAACTTATGAACAAAGATAACGAAACCTCTAATCAGCCCTAAACATACATGCGGATTCGAGGCTATGCAGACGTAAGAAAACGTGCGGTTGAGTTGTTTTTTTCAAATAACATAGGTACCTTGACAAGAAAAAGGAGTTGGATCACAACTTGGAAGAGCGATCGACTAAATTATTGGTTTCCATAGTATGTGCTGCAGGTGATTTTTTCTTACGCTTCGCATAAACAAGTAAATTTTATTGCGTTCCTTATTGAGTAACGTTTGAAAAATTACCTCGCCGCTTCAGCTAGAACCTAGATTTTAACTATCTCAATTTATTCAGGCTGTGCAAAGATCAACTCGGTCCTGAGCGCGCATGCACAGCGCCAACACTCCCTGACGTTCTACGCTGGAGGTATCAAGAGTAAAAAGTGCTGCATTTTGCATCTACAGTTGTTCGTAGTGATCTCATGAAATAATGCCGTTCGACTGTTGTAAGCATTTTGGATTGCTTTAACTCACTAATTCCTCCTACTCATAAGTGGGTCTAAAATGGGAGGCAAGGAAATGCGGAATCAATCCTTTTAATAACAGGTCACTCTTACACACTGACTCTTGCAAATCTGCATAGATTTGCGTCCCACAAAATAAGTACTGCATCAAACAAACCTATCATCATGAAGAAGTTGTTCACACTTTTTCCACTTTGGAGAATGCGATTGAGCACTCGAATGCGTCTGCTAGACATACCCCACACAAGTTTCCTTCATTAATGCATGTCATACACTTTATGGTGTGTTATACGACAGCAGACTTGTTACCATATACTAAAGTGCATCCTCTAATGTAGAAATAAATGTGTTCATTATTGTCAATGTTGAACTAGCAAAGGATAAAAGCGAAAACAGTCTTGGTAAGTTTCACGCGAAAAAGTAGACCATTCACAAGTTTATTGGTGCCACCCGTGGTAGTACACAAAATATGGAAGAGAACGAGTTCTGCTCACATTCATGCCAAGTCGACGAAACCACATCCAAACATTTCAATAGAACTGATGAAAAGAATTGCAGTGACCTGTAGCGAATGCAAACTGCCAATGTCACTGACCCTGATTTTCTCCTCCACTAGACGTTTGTTCACAGGTCCGCATTCCAGGCATTCACTCTGCTCCAGGTGCGGGACAAACAAGTAGGTGTATCTTCAACAACTGTCTGCGAAATTAAAAGTGAAATTACCTGTTACTGACCAATTACAGGTAGCCCGTTATGTTCCGCATTCGTGTGCTAGCTGTGGCAAATGAAATTGATTGTAAATGCTTATTTTCTGCTCGACTCCCAGACAAGGAGCCTCTAAGGCCTAGTTGCTGACTGAATATTTTGGTTGATTGGATGTTTCTGCAAAAAACAGGAGACGGTTAAGTCAACGCCACTAAAGCTAAGTCCAACACAAAATGATAAGGCTGAAAATCAAAACGAGCAAGGCTAAAATAGTATTCGAAAGCCACAATAAGGCTGGATTAACCATCTCTGCTCACCAACGCATCAGCAAAACTTGTAAGTATGCATCTCCTCATATCCAACAAGACAACCAGAAGGTCTACGGGAAATGTGAAAGTCGATAAGCACTCCATTATGCGTTTCATTTTACCATCGTCAGGCAGGAGTAGCAGATGCAATAGTTCTTATTCTGGAGACTTTTCCTTCATTACTGCAGTGGTCCGAAGCAGACCCCCATGTCCAAATCGGCTTCTGGTCTTGGTTGGGAAGTGCTGATGCTGGGAGCAATACTGTACTTGGAAGTCATGTCGAAACCATTATAGCGACCACGTCTATCGCTAATCTGCGTCAGTGGACACCGCTATGGACCGATGAAACTGATGAATACATGCAAGGAGCTAAAAGGGGCACATTAGGAAAACGAGAGTTTCACGTCTAAGGACAATTTAGTTCCCACTGTCAGACACGATGGGTTTGGGCGCCTCCATGCAATACCGGAATGGAAGCATGGATGATCACTCCAATCTACCCTCCAAGCACATAAGCAGCTTGCAATTCCTCCCTACCACCACAAGTCAGATCCTTGAAAGAGCGCTGTATCCACTGGCACACATTGTTTCATGCAAATAAACAGTCTGCATGTCTCGCGACAAGAGTAGAAGCAGAAGGAGAAAGAGCAGCTGAGGCAAGAAAGCGAGGGGAAGGGGAAGGCATCGATGAATGCAAGGTGGATGGAGGGAACAGTGCTGGCGTCCATGCGTTACACCACCTGTCAGACATCTACCGAGAATGAACTGGTAAACTGTCGTCGCCATTTTTTCGTGACACCTGTCCGCAGTACCATGCAAAGCATCACGACATGATGGAGGTAGGTGATGCATGCATTGTAGCACACGTGATTTGTTGCGCGAGTTGGAAACACTTGTCTAAACACAGATCAGTGGTTGGCCCGTTGTTCAAAGCACGAAGGCTGCAGACGTCTATGCTCGCCCTGCACCGCCCCAATTTTGCGCATACGCGAGGTTTGGTTGGCTTGTGGGGTTATTGGAGGAGATTTCGTGAGCATAGATGACTGCAGTTGGGAAACAAAAATATTACGGGCGCATCAGTTGCATGCCGATTCGGCTGAAGGTGCCGTGTTGTATTTCGATGTTTTACACAAGGCAATGCGTTACGAGAACTCCTTATGTAGCACATGTGCGATTCGCGACTAAGAAAGAGTGGGAGACGATTTAAATTCTGCTCCAGAGGTTGCATTTTTCCATTTAATTCATTGGTGTTTCCATGGAGGCTTTGAAGCAGATCGGTTTCAAGTGTCGGAAACGTCATTGCTGGCGACTGTGATGGAGCTGGGGCTAAATAAGGCTGCGAGTAGATCACTATATCGCTCTATGCTGGATGCAATCGGCATTGAGGGATAAGACCACTCGTGCTACGACCGCGCACCTCTTTGTGGAGGAAGACAGGCCTCAAGGTGCATGCGCGTCAATAAAAGGGACTACAGGGATTGGCGATGCCAAAGGATTGAGCATTGCGAATTCCTCTTGCTACCACCACTATTGCTACTTCGCTGCCCTCCACCCTACCATCTCTCTTCCTTCTCTCCTTATACTTCCCTTCCTCTTTTCGGAATTTGTGAGATGAGGTGCGGAATGGAGGCACTTAAAGTGCAGCATAGTTAAGGTCTCATCATTGCTAAGGGTAGTGATGCGCCCATCTTTTCTGCCTACATAGGATGGTGAGTTAAAAACGCCTCTTTCCATTTGTGTGCGTGTGCGTGCGTGTGCGAGCTTGAGGATGAGTCTAGTCGTAGGTTATGGTGAATTTCTGACAGCGGGACTTCGATAGCCTATAGAGGACAGTGATGCAACTTATGAGTGCAAATAAAGGGTGGTCAGGGGTGCTTTACCATGGCATTCGAGAAGGCGTCAAACTCAGCATACCAGATGAAAGTGACTTCCTCAAATGAGGAAGGCAACATTTGGACACGACATTATGCATAGCAGTGGTGTCGCATGTGTTGGGATTCATGGGGCCAACGAACCATTTGATGATTCCAAGCATCACCTTTCTTTACTTGTCGATTCCTTGACAATATTCCAGTCAGCAGTAATGAAGGTACTGCTGTGATCACCTCATTTCAACTGCAGATTCGCTGTGGAACCATACTAATCCCCTGTCAGGAACAGCAACGGATGGAAGCAGTCGTTACAAAAGCTAATCCAAAGACGCGGTTGCATTGAATCCGCTAATTACGCGAGCAAATACGTTCTTTTGGGAGATTTTGGGTAGCAGTTGAGTTGGAACACCGAATAGAGGAGGCGTTCCTGTTGGAGGTGATGGCTTTGTCACTTCAAGTATGAATAAGAGACAACGTGCGGGGAAACGAGGCACTCAGTCTGAAGCCTCCAAGTCAGAATGGCACGTGCCATTTGTGGGCTTAATGATGAAGAATGCGGGGTTCGACAAAGAAAGCGCTTGAAACGTACTGCTAGGCACCTGACCCCATTGCACTGATGGCTACCTGGTTTGGTCCTTGCTTAGCTTGTCTCTCGTGCGAACTATTTCAATCCCACTATTTGTGATGGCTCGGAGCCGCTATCACAGCTCCCATCGCATTGTGACGCTGGGCACTAATGGCGGGTTTGAAGTGACCTGCTAGCATGTGCTGCGCCTCATACTCATTGAACGTGTGCATCCAATCACTTTCCTGTTTCTGGTGAAGACTGAGCTCTTGCAAGTGCTGCGCGCTCGACACCAGCGAATCGCCCATTTCCATCCAATCGGTTCGATTAGGCAGGCAAGTCGACTGTAGGATTTCTTGTGGCCCTTTCACCATTTGACAATTGTTTCATTCGAAAGGAAGGATGTGAGATTGCCGGTCTGTGAATTTTGCTGACAATTTCTCTTCACGTTTGTAAACACTTGACACAGAATTGCGCACTGACGCATAGAGACGCGTAATAGTAAATGGTTCTCTTTGAAGGTGTTTTTGACGAAAACTCGAGAAGGGGCGAGTTCGTTTTGTCCGTTGTTCTGCCACTGTGACACGAAGAGGTGTGCTACTTTGTGCGTGTACTCAAGCCGTTTCGATGCATTTTCAGTCATCAGAAGTGTTGACGAGAAGGAATGCGGTGGCTAGAAATGGTTGTTGCGTTCCTGCTAAATGCAAAGGGGCTTTGAGGCTGAAAGAATTATCACTGTGGTTGATCCTCATCCATGCTCTGATAGACAGGAAAATAAAACGGACGATTCGCTTTTGCCACACATATTGACTCAACGCAGAACTGCACAACCTTCAATGAGATCGGATGTAGCAGCATTCAAATGTTCTGCATGGGCAAGTATGTACGGATATGCAGTGAAACCAGATAACTGGTGGTTTGGGATTTGTGCCTTCGTTGGCCAGGTGTTGTGGCAGTCACTTCACGATGACTCCACAACACACATGGCACCCTCGATCGCCCATTGTTCAAACTCAACGGCATGACATGACGATAAATTTAAAGGGATTGTGGTGGCAACTCACTTAAACACATGCGCTTATGCACATATTGTGTTATTGATATGCTTTCCGAGGTTGGATGGATCCATTGAACAATGGCGTATTTTTCAGAATTACAAGCTACGGAAACGAATACTTTGACAACACTTCCAATAACTCCCGAAGCAGATTCGACCCACTACGAAATGGGAAGTGGTGAGGGATAAAAACTTGTCTTTTCATCCCTTTAACCGCAAATATGCAAATGTTGGATGGGTTCGTGTGGCGCACTGTTGGTTATTTACCGCTGGTTCCAAATTAAGGATGCAACTGTGCTTTCCATCTCATCCTCCTTAGGCTTTCTCATCTCGGTTCCGCTTCATTCGCCTAAAATTAATTCTTAGGCTTCGCTCATTGCCTGGTGTTGTAGCAAATCCAAATCCTCCACTATTCCGCCCCATCACTTTCCACCATTCTTTTGTTGTCAGAGAAGAATCAGGCAATTAGCGACTTTGGCTATTCAAGGCGTCAGCTACTACCTTTCACTGGGGACATCCACATCTGACACAAGAATCAACTCCCACGACAGCTGTAATTAAAGGGTGGGAGTCAAGCAAATGAGGCGAGACAACTTTGTAATCTTACGTCTTGATTAAGTGGATTTTGAGACGCTGATAATTGAGTGAGGCGATGGTGTGGCACAGTTGCTGGTCCGTCTCCGAGACCTGTACACATGGACTGTCCACCACAGGACGAAATAACTGCCGCAATTAGGCTCCATCTGAAGACGACACCAGTAGATGCGCTCGATAAGGAAACGAAAAGGGCATCACTAGAAGCGGTGTCAACTAGTGATTTAGTTGAAGCATCCCGAATCACCTCAAACTGCTTAAAGGAAAGCTTACTCAAGTGGGAATCGGTGTGTCAAGACTGCTTTGGTAATCTTTGGGCGAGTTGCTCAATGTTACTGAAATCCGATTGCCCCTTCCTCGTCGTTGTGAGGTGAGTTGGTTCCCCTGGTCGCAAATGTCGAAAGCTGGCAATTTAATTCATGCTAGACGCTGGTGTTGATGTCACTGTTGAGACGATAAAAGTGGTGAACTTATAGTCATAAGCGATCAGTTTTGAAATAGCGAAAAAGTTGTTTGCAATTTGATGCCTCGTTGGAGGCTTTGCCCTGGTGTCTATCTCCTGACCAAAGCTCTTCCCTTATCAAAACAAAAGCACTATTCTGTTTTAAAGGAAATGGAATGAGAAATGAAACTTTACAACCTCGCTTCGACCCTCACAATTTTTTGCTGGTTGTTCCAAAGCCGGATAGTGTAAATCCAAAAAGAATAATTAAATGATATCGTAACTCTAAACCAAGAGAGAATAAACTGAAAAACTGGTTAGAATGTTTGTTCCAAGTTGATCATGTATCTTTATAGTCTTTCCTCGGACTATTCTTCTCTTTCACTGGACTTATGCCTCACAAGGGGTCTTCGTCTTGGCGATTAAATAATGAAACGAACTGGACATGCAATCAAGCAAAAGCGAAAGTCTGGAGCGGACTTCAATGGGAGGTGGTCTGATCTGTGAAGAACACAGATCCCATTCCTTGGATGAGTCAGAAACGGGACAGTAGTGTTGGCCAGTTCATTTGCTACACTCACGGAGTCCTTCGAAAGCATCCACTTTCCCATTGCTTTCTTCTTGCGAAAATTCCTTTCCTATCTGTACAATTCAAATCGTTTCCTGCAATCGAATTGGCAACCTTAAGGTCAACCCCAAGCTGCCTGCCTGTTGGAGAAAAAGGAGTGAAATGTAATGTTTCCGTGGAAGAAAGAGGGGTGGCAACTGATTGATGCGAGAACGTGGACAGCTTCTTCGTGATGGAGGGGACCTTGCCACATCGACAACCTTAACAAGTAAATTTCCTCCAAGACGTGAGGCAGCATTAGGTTTCATGCATTAGGCGACATTGGAGATAAATAAGTCAGTAGACACAAGGTATAAGTGCATTTGCTACAAGACCAGCTGAAATTTTATGCAAAATGATTACGGTCGGCACATAATTAGTTACGCGAAAATTGCAAGTAGTCAGAGCGCCTCTAACGTGTCACGAACTCAAACTAAGCCACGCACGAGGTCATAGTGTGTAAAAGCGAAGTATCCACACTTCAATTTCTAATATAAGTGACACCAACTTTAATTGCAAAAAGGATTGCTTTTGGCATTGCAGAAAAATTATTCACAATTTGATGCCTTGTTGGAAACTTTGTCGTTCTGGCTTACTTCCTGTCACTGCTGTCGTATCTTGACCTGTTGACTAACAAAATGAGCACAATAGCTTACCAAAGATTACTTTTACCCAGTGCTCTTGTTTTGCCACAACACAAGCACCATTCGGGTTTACGAAAAGGGGATGGGAGAAGAAATTTCTTTAAACCTCTTCCTTTCCCCACCTCATCCCTCGTCCCTCCCATGCTTTTCCACAAACATGCAAATAGTCACAACGCCAATAATGTGCGACGAAAATAATCAAAAATGCGCATGAGGTCATGTTATGGAAAGTGTGTGCATTTTGTCATGCTTGTGTAGTCAGTCGTAATTGCAGCTTTGCATCATTTTGTGTGCATTCCCGATTGTGTATTAGAGCATATTTTGGTCAGCCATTCGGTAATGTGGTGGCGATAAAGTGGGGGAACTTAGCTAACAGGGGTGTATTCTCCCACTAAGTGGGAGAACCTGAAAAAACCGCATACTTACACGGTAATGTGAAAACAACTCCGAGTCTGACTGGTAGATGCTAGTACTTAAATGTGTTATTATCTAACACTGAACTCTAAGGAATAATTTTTCCGATAATGAGGTGAAGCATTATTTAAACACATTCATAATAAATTTACGTGAATATTCTAAAACACAAACCATTTATTACACTTAATTCATTCACCGATCTGTACTGTCTCCTTCTCAAGAAAATCCTGATTGCTGGGTCCGCCAACGCTATCGTCAACGTGATACTTCCATTTCAACACTTAGTTCCGGTTTCATTACCACGGCCTGGCACCTCGACACTTGCCGACGTGCTGGGTGAGTATGAGCCACTGCCACGGCTTGGACTCAGGTAGGCGAAAGCTTAAATGACCTCGCTTTAAGCAAATAACCAAAGTCGCCCGCTTGGATCCAAAGAGGTCGGGTAGAAGGAGAAATCTTCCATTTCCCTAGTGCTGTTGGGACTTTACGGATTATGAAGGCTTGCATAAGATCAGGCCTCGCCTCTTCTACAGAAGTTGGCGATTCGTAGGATCAGAGTATTGGAGTCTAGTGGAAAATGTCGTAATCTCCTCATCAAATACTTGTGGGGATTGCCATGTTCGGGAGTCAATGTGAGGCACAAAACATTGACACGAATGCCTACATGTAACAGCGGTCAAACCTGATTACGCGATGATCAGGATTAGAAGCTGCTCCCGTCTGTTTTGGTGAGCAGGGCATTCGGAATTTGCAGTCGTAGTCGATTTGGTCTTCCAACCCATGAGAGATCCATGCTACAATCCAGTGTGTTGAATTCGCGCATGTCCTTTAGGAGCATGGCTTGTTAGGTCTACTGATGTACTCGCAGTAGCCTCTTGTCATTGTGGAAGCATACGCTTAACGCGTCGCTTTACTAGATAAATAACTGATACGCAAATGTATGGGCGGGAGTAGCACTACTTATCTTCACCATCTGAGCCAGCCTTGGGCAGGGAAGGTGAGGGGAGAAATGGCGAAGCTGCTTGCGCCGTGAACAAAACCGTAGTCTGTGTCAACGCAATTGGATGCAGTCATGCAAACTGATGGGATTTGTATTTGGTTACTTTGTGGGATGAAAGACTTCCCCGGATTGTATTAAAGCCCACTACTCATGCAAACTGCCGTATATTCCACGCATATTTTGACCGCATTCCCCAAATGATGCCAAAACTCGACTACGCGAGGAAACGACAAACGGCGCATCTGGTATTCACTTAGTAATAAACGAAGGCTTGAGAGAGTAGTGGGCTTTAATACATTCCGAGGAAGTCCTTCGTCCCACAAAGGAACCAAATACGAAACCCAATACTGAATACCAATCTGCGTCAGAACCTGCGGAACTCAGTTTGCATTTCTGCAACAGAGTCAACGAGGTTGCGCACTACGGCTTATGCCTTCATTCACAGGGTGACGAACGTCTTCAGAGGTTAACTTGAGTGCCGCTTCGGTGGCCACTGGCTGCCAATCCTCTCCTCCTAAACACTTCATTCCCCGTTTCACTGTTGCACGCTACGGCTTCAGGTCACAGAAGGAAGACGAACATCATGGATGGCCTGCGACGTTGCGAGGACACACAAAGGAATACCAATTGAGGTCACTTTCGTTTCACCTCCGCCAACCATCCCACCCTCGAAGTCTCGACATCGGTTCGGTCAGACGTTCAGGGATTGGAGTAGCCAGCCGAGTAGGCAGCAATGCACCCAACATTTGATCTAAAGAGAGATGTCCCCATCGCGCTAAATCTCATTCTCAATAGACTGGCAATGGTTGTTTCATGGAGTGCATCAGGACTGCACTACATCCGAATTGTAGCGAGGTGGGGGAAAGGCATGATCCTGCCCTGCGTTTTCGCAGGTACCACCACGGCAATAAGAGGTGTGGCTTGGCGTACAAGTGGAATGAAATCGTCCATCACTGTTCACAGTCAGTATGCAAGTGTTTGACCTAGAGCACCTACAGTGACCTCCTCCACTTCGCATTTGCACCGCCAATTGGTTGAGGACGGTTCCAGGTGGTGTCGGGTCTGAGCAGACTTTATCTCGACTATGAAGAAGGCGAGTGACAAACGGCTTCACCATTTGCTTTGTCGTAATTTGCAGCTAACTGCTACTGAGAGCGGCCTGATTCCATTCGAAATCTGGAGAGCATCGTAGTGGCTGCGCCTTCGCATACCCTCACACATGGGTTTCATCCACCACGAGGTGGTGGAGGTGGTGGTGGTGGTGGACATCATCATCATCATCATAATTCTCTTGTGCAGTGGTGCACAATGAAGACGATTGCTCCTTCCTCACAGACAGCTACCTGGCAAATAGTGCGAAGTGCACAAGAGTTTCGGTGCATTCACCTACGTGCTTAATTCCACTTGAGGCGTCGCAGTCTGTCAGACCAACAGATTGCCTGACTGGTGAGGCCTGCTTTGACCATATGCGTCAACAGTGCCTACGCTGACATAGGTGTCCACTGAACCACAATAACGCATCGTTCCGATTGGTTGCCTCGCCACAAGCTTTGGCCAATAAACGCTTGTCAGTTTGGAACTGTGGCGTGAATCATGCGTGGCCGCTTGATAAGTCGATAGTGTGGTGAAAGGATAGATGCCAGTGACGTGGGTACAGGTGTGTAAGCTACTTGGGCAGGAAATGGTTTTGAATGTGGCACTGAAAGGAATCAGTGAAACGCGACAACACGAAAATGGTCACGCTGAATAAGAGTTGAAGTAAGGTCACGTGAGGGAGGTGTGTGGTGTTTAAATTGACACACAATGTGATTGTCACTGCTTGCAAGGAGTTTCAAAGCACCAGGTAGGCATGTGTGGGTGAAGGTAGGCGGGGGGCCATGGCCATGGCCATGGCCATGGGTGGAGGGTAAAGGCAAGGAAAGGATGGATTGTCGCTCTGTCCCTTGGCAGTAAAATAACTGGAGTCTGAGGAGCCCAAGATGCAATATTTGGATGCAGAAAAAGTATGAACTAACTAGAAGGATAGATATTTGGCCTCCCACAATGCACTGATAAGCCGTTTGTGTGTCCTTACCAATTCTGCTATACCTCATGCAGTCCTTCACACAACGACCTCCTCTGTATTGACGTCTGTGACGGTGGGGCAAACCAGCCAGGATGTCCAGTATCGTGTTTACATGTGTCTCTCTTTTACTTCCCACTGTGCCGAGGAGCACACGTAACCCTTCATCCCATCGTGTGGTCGCATGTTCTGCCTGCGGATCTGTCTGCTGGCACACGCTACAGTCGAGACAGTGCCATGCTTCCACCGTCATTTAACGTTCGGTGTGACTCAGCTGTGTCCAAACTACACCACCGAGAGCAGTTCTGTCTGCTCTCTCTGCAACATGAAGTGGAGCTGGTGTTGGAGTAGAAGGGTCCACGAAAGTGCTGTCGATTGACATAGAAGGGGGTGAGTCGAATCCGCATTCCCTTATAAGTCGCAGCACTGGTGAGGGAGTGCTTGAAGTAAAGATGTTGGGCATTCTCCATCATTGTCGCCATAACTTCTGCGCGCATTGCCGTGAGACACGCCGTGAGGGTGTTGGCATCTGTGACGAATAAATTGCATCGCAAATTATCCACTTTTCTTGACAATTGGTGTGAACTCTCGGCATCGAGGACCAATCTAACTGCCACCAAAATGCTATGACTGTGGATGTTATCAGAGCATAAACAATGGCCTTTTGTTTAAATGCTGCGAACGCAATCAGTGTCTGTGACGCAGCCTAATTCTACTGTCCACAGAGGTTGTACGAAAATCAACTTGTCTTGCATATTACAGAATGCGCCCTTTCCTTTTTCTCATGCTTTTCGGTCTAATGATTTGTGAGAAAGTGAACGTTCTGTCTCGCTACAAAGAGATCCTAATGTCTATTAATGGAGTAGGGAGCTAAAACCCTCACTTTTGGAGGCAGAGAGGATGACGAAGCAAGAACTTTTTGCTGCCTTGGTGCTAGATGAGCGCATGACCGCAAGCTAATCTCTAGGTGGCGTCATGACGAAACTTAAATTGTTGGGTATGACTCGCTACATGTAGGCAGGCCCATTAGTGGGATGAATTATGGGTCTTTTCGTCGATTAGGTTAAGTCTCAGGCCGTACTGGCGTCATCAATATAACTACTGTGATTGGAGATATCAGTGCACTAAATGTTTGGAAGTGTCCCGCTAATTGTTGCTACCGTAACGCCTTTTCATTCCTTTTAATATTCCATCTTTTTAAATTCTTGCGTATTTTTTCGTTCCTTACCTCAGAAACTGCGCGAAGCAGTGACGATAGTGAAACACCCACTGTCCTTGCCCATAACACAGATGAATCTATCTGTTTGTATATGCGTGTATATGTACATGTGTGTCGAGACATAGGCCATAGCGAATTAGTCGCCGTCTAGAGGGCGGCGCTGTTCGAAGTACGGGTTACCTTGGTGAATCTAAATTGGCACTTGGGGAGGCTTTCACATTTTACATGTTAGTATTGGACGGATCCCCAAGATAATGAAGAAGTCATCTTGGAGGCTGTATGAGTGGCATACTGCGTAACGTTATGCATTATAGCGTTAACAGTGACAAACTTTAAGGATTTTGTAGATCATTTGTTCCCTTTCTGTTGGATTAGAGAAGAGAGGGTAGGAGAGAGTGGGAGTGTGATTAGTAAATTGAAACATTGCACAGTAATTTTTGGCCTACTATCAAATGTGCTTTGAGTTGTCAACTTCTTGAGAAGTCAGCAATAATCTTGTCAGTCTGTATAGGAAGGAGACTGCTTGCGTCTTCGCCTAATTCCAACTGTAGAGTAACTGTGAAACTGTAGTACATCCCCGACAGTGGTACCAAAGTTGTAGGACATTTAGTGAGCCCTAACCAATAGTTGCTGTAGCATAGGATGCTCAGTGTAAATAATTGTATCTTCTCTAAGATATAGCAAATAAGATGTTAATGATTTTATTGTATTTGAGTGCAATCAACGGTTGAACGAGGTTGGCGAGGAGATTTCTGACAGCAAACAATCTAATTCGAAATTGAAATGGTCTATATTCATCTGTATGCTGTATGATGAGGACCATAATTCAATAAGGTGTATATCTGGACTGCACCTTTTAGCTTCTGCACTCTTTTAATGATAACATTTGCAAATGATGGACATTTTACGTCTGTCTTTGCTTTGAGTGACAAACATTTGACCATTTACTGTTTTGTCGTCGATAACAGAGTAGTGTCGCACCCATAATTCTCTCCTTCGTGCGACAATGAAGTCCAAAAGTTGATATAAGATGGCATTTATGCTCCTTCACTTACCACATCATTTAGTAAGCAGAGGGCGTTGGTGTGAGTTAAGTAGTTGAAGTGCTACTTCTCTCTAAGCCTTATGGAAATGGGATGAATCGGTCGAATATTAGAAGTGGAAGTCAGCTAAGATAAAACTTAAGAAGTAGGAGAGGAGAAAGAAGTGGTTAAGGATGTGGATAGATTAAGTTAAGGAGTGCTAGGACTGGGAGGTGAATGATGCTGTTGGTGTGCCTCAAAGCAGAAATGACGTCGCATTCATTTTCACCGCAACGGCCTCAAGGGTGGAACTGTACGTGCGCGGTTTGCGACCGAAGCACACAGGCAGTTGGTTGCATCGGTACTTTACCCAATACGCTACTGTCACCTATTACTGCATTCTAGTGGGCTCTTAAATAGTCGATTCGATGGGCTCTGGCTTTGTGAACTTTTGGGGCTGCCCGCACATTGTTAAAGGGAGTTCCGTTTCCTCTACTACCAAGAACGTTGGACCTTTTTCCAAGGACTTTGAAGTCGCCATTCTGAATTCACAGTGTCTTCTGAATTAGTTTTAAGGGCTTTTCGTCTTTGTCCTTTGTTTGTGTGGAAAATCCGCTCTATGCTGCTTGGCATAAATGAAGAAGACATAGATTCAAGGGCATTGTTGTAGGGGTGAAACCATGGCACGCAGTTGGGGCTTTTTCTCGATAGAGGGTTCGAGTTTTGATTTTCACCTGAATGAAGGGTGACTTGGGGAATCTTTAAGGGCTTTATACCTATCCTTAGTGCAGCAGTAGTACACTTCCTTAATTATGGAAATCGGAAAACGGAAGGAAGGTAGAAACATCTGTGTTCGGTGGGAAGTTGATATCATTCATCTGTATTGGTATTTAGAACTCTTCGACTACACAATAGGCCTTGAAGGAGTATTTCTTTAATACGGCTAAGTTACAGTTGTGGAACTGATTCTGGGTCTCGAGGTAGTGAGTCACGAGGCGTCGCCTAATTAAACGTGCCTACATTTTAAGAGGTAAAGGCTCTTACGAAGTCCGTCTTAATCAATTAACTAGAGAATTTATCGCCCCATCATCTGCATTATCATGAGCTTTGAAACTGATTGCGTTGCCATCTTGCCACTTTGAGACCTGTTCTAGTGGATGCAACCACTTCTTCCGCTGTCTGGAAGAGTAGCAGCGGCTCTCGATAACAGCAAAATTGGTCTTCTAGGAAACACCCGGTTAAGATGGTGCAAGCACTTAAATGCCAGTGGATGACAAGCTGCACAGTTTTGTCAACATTAATGCTCCTCATCATCTCAAGGGTGTGGATTTTAGCACCTTTTTTCCAAATGATCATAAATCGTAAATACTGTTTTTGATAATATTGTCAAGCTATATGAAATCTAATGTATTATATTTTCTTGCATAATGCTGCATGATCTACCAGTAATGATTTGATTTAGTGTCAGGATTACATTATTGTCTTCTACATTTTTTACATTTCCGATGTGCTCTAACAAATACTTGATAAGTTAATTACTATGTCATATAATTTTACATGTTTTAAAATGTCGCCACAATATTGGCATTCAAAATGAACACCTCTCGATTTCTAAAGCACTTTTAAATACTCTTTGATCGACAGATTTATTTATTTATTTAATTTATTTATTGAAATGCAGATTGCAATTGTTACATTTGATTTATGGTTCGGCAAGTCCATGGATGCCTCCTGATGTGAGAAGGTTGATGTTGATGATGAGTGGAAATCTTGAGTTCACTTTCTTCTACAGATTGTGGAAACAATAGTCAACTTTAGATGTGAATAAGTTGCATTCTGCCTGGGTGTCCAAAACACTTGAATATCGGCCTTAGTCATCCGACATTTTATGCAAGAAATTTTTAATGAACAGTCTCCGAAGACCAATCGACGCGAAAACTGGCTGAGGCTGACAAAGTGCAACGATCAGATCTGCGTGACCCTCGCAATAAGAGTCAAACGCCACTGCAACCGCCTCAAATTTTGAAAGGTGACAGACCGCCAATTAAATTGCCTCTACTTCGATTTTAGTTTGAATCGCTCGCCTTGTCTGACACCGGCACTGGTCCACCGAGCGTGTTGGAGCAAGAACCTATTGACAAGGCTTATTTAACGTTTTGCACGACAGCTATTCGTCACAGCACGATTACATGTTGGTCAACTCAACCAGTCCACATCACCAAGACCATGTAAATCTAGTTTTAACAGACTTTGTAAAGTCAGGCCATTGATATCAATGACGGGACTGCCAGTTATGTGCTGCCATTATGGAGCCTGGCGCTTTACCAGTTGCCTTTCGTAGACATCACAGAGGTCACTAGTGGATAACTGTTGCTCACAAAGGTAAATACTAAAGATCCCAGCCATTTAGCTCCATTGCAGATGTGGTTAGGCATGGGAGAAGCAATTTACTAGGGCTATTAAAATCCCCTTCCTTCCTTGACACTGACGCATATGCGTATGTACTAACATTTCTGCGAGTCACCTTAATTATCAAACGCATTGTCGAGACAAGTTGAACGCACTTAAGGGACACTTTTGGTCTGTAGGATCGGGGAGAACACCTTAGTTTCAATCCGCTAACTATTCGGCCCCGTTAGGTCTGAGAGTGGGCTTTGTGCGCATGCCATCTATCAATTCATGCGATTTACCTACGGTACCGTGGTTGAGGTGAAATAGTACTTTGCCAAGAAGATGTATGGCTCCAATTCCATTGTTCCAAATGAAATGATGAGGATGTGCTGCATTCAGTTTTGTACAAGTTTTATGATTTCGCTACAAGGGTTGTCTCATTATTTTAATGGAATATTGGCGTCGTATAGCTATGTGAAGTGTGACATGTGTTTTTTAACATTCTAGGGAAGCGATGCTGCTGTATTGGGGCAAAAACACAAAAGTTGTGGATGCTGCTGTGAGACAGTTGTGACTCTTGTCGAGGTCATGAAGTCATGATGTGGAGTGTGTTGGTGTTAATAGCAGATCAAATTTACTCATTTTATGCCCTTAAAAGTCTCATCAACATTTCTGAAGGAATGCGAAAAAATTCCTAACAGAAGGCTGGTAGCATCAAATGCGCTTCCACTGTAAGACAGGTATAGTAAGAGAAACTGTTGGAAGCAGCTACAGCAGCTGTTCGTGAGTCTTATATAGACTTGAGGGAAGTAGCAGAGTGTCGCAGTACGAACTACGAAGTACCCAATGGTTTAAGTCACTGCTGGCATTTTTCACATGTCCAAAATGTCATATAATTAACTGTGACCTGCATACAAATGAGTCACTAGTAGCGTACTTAAAGGATATCCAAAGATTATAACAGTTAACGAAAAAATAAGCCAAGAAAATATAAACACCTACGAAGTTAAGCAGAACCCCTTTTCTTCTCCAAAAACATTTTGGCTGGGGTCCTCCGTAGTTCTACCCACCATGTTGTTTCCATTCAAACACTATCATGAGCATTTTTTAGATCCCACCGCAAAAATATTATCCAGTTTTAATCACCACTTTTGTGTTGTCTATTCTAATGCAATTTGCTAACAGTGTAAACGCTGGAAGAACTCTGAACGGTAACAAAATTTTTTAGCTTCTACGTCGACAGTTTTCATTTCTTCTCAAGCCATCTATCACCATAACTTCACGATTCTTTTAGATGCCCGGGATAAATGAGTATTTCGGCAGCGGAACAACTTTTTTCTTCTAAGGTCAACTCGGGTATTGCTGCAATGGCTAATACAAGCCAATCATCTCCACTGGAACACCTCACCTCCCACTTTACTGATTCCATACTACAGCCCAAAATCACTAAAGATAGACGGATTCTTATAGCCAAACAATGTATCGGCTATTGAGTTTACTCTCACCTTACTCTCAGCATTCTCCCCATTCTCAGATCGCGTACACCGGTTTCCTCAGATAATCACGATTTGGAGTTGTCAGTTGAGTCGTCAGCAGGAAAAGCAAGACATCGTTTATGCTCTACTTTACATCGAAGAGGATCCCAAATAACCTGACGGGGGCTGATTTACAGAGCGGCATGAACACGAAATTTCATGAGAAGACAAAGAAGTGGGTGGGAGAATTAGCGTGCTTTAGCTATTACACAAATCTTCCAGTGAAAAACAATTGGTTTGGGCTGTCATTTGAACTGAATGAACCTGCTTACCAATATTTTGTAATCAGGACGAGATATAAAATTTCATCGGACCTACAGTGACTTCTTCCACTCCATCTCCATATCGATAGTTGATTAAGGGCATCGCTGTGTCTCGTCAAGTTGGAGCAGGCCATGCCTCGTCTATGAAGAATATAAGTCAAGAAAGGTTTCACCAAAAATGATTTGGAGAAGCTGCTCTCTTCGGTTTGAAATAGCAGAGTCATGCATCCATTTGCGGAGTTAAACTGCATCGGATCATCGTGATTAGCTTTTTCAATGTTTCCGGAGGGGAGACGTGCTAACCACGTATCCATCACACAACAAACACTAGATGGCAAAATTTTTATAACACTGTCTAAAGAATCACTGAAATTAGCAGAAAAATTGTGGATTTGCATTATATGTGTCCGATTTCGGTCCAATTTGGTTGAATTAAACGTCACATATATGCGACACGTGATCTTATTAACGTATCATCACTGGGTGTAGATTATCCAAAGGTTGGAAACTTCCAGCATAAACATTGGCGCCATTTAGCATCACATTCAAAATACTAAAATTATAGTTGAATATGTGGTTAGTTACCTTCTGGAAATGCGAAGTAGATATGTACCTACAGCCTTAGATTATATAGCACCTCATATAAGGAAAATAATTCTCTCTCACGCATCGTTTTCAGCTGATATGGAAATATGAATAACTGGAGGGGCATGATTTTGGCATTTATTGCCATTGCATAGAAAATCCTGGCAAAGACGTCGCACTGTCGCATCAAAGAAGCAAATATCCTGCGGTTCGTAATTTCTATGATGACACTGCTTTTACCGTTGCACTTCTGTTAGCATTCCGCTGGTTCTTGGCCACAGTCTTATGCTATAGCCAAACTCATCTGCCCTATACCGCTTTCGAGAAGATCATAGATCTGGCAGCTACTTTGGACTGCGGTAGATAGTACGTATGGACAGGTCTCAAAGAGAAGGACTGAAATGCTGTCATTAACCTATTAAGGAGTTACATCCGTAATCAGAAGTGTTGGTCAAACCATGCACTTTCGTTAGTTGTATACTTGCGCTCCAAAATCCACTCATTCGATACTCCACACATACGAAGATGTGACACTCCTGCTTTGCCTTTTGCACCAACAATTTGTGACAACTTTACATATGTCGCTCATGTTAGATGGGGAAATACCCAATAAATGACCTAAGATCTGGCTTATTTGACTGGCTTTTTAGGAACAAGCAAGAATGGAAAAATAGTAGTCCAACATTATGAAATTTTTAAGGTTATTATGAGATCTAAGATCACTAAAGTACCGAGTAATAAGAGAAATCCCAAAAAACTAAAGTGTAGAGGAAAAAGTGGGATCTAGAAAAATAGGTCGAAGAAAAACAGTTCCAATGGCCCAGCTAGGCCTTCAATTTAATCAACAATAATCAGACAACAATTCGCAGCATAAAGCTAACCCACATAAACGCAATCATGACTGAAGGGTAGAAAAAACCTTTCCTGCTCATCGATACTTCTTGTAAAACAGTAGCTAACATTGTCTCATTCTCGTTATTCCGTTCTCATTCTCCAGCAACTTTTAATGACACAATAACTACTAGAATGGCTTTAATTCATGATGGAATTGATACACACCTTTGCATTAAGTAGCAGCCCATTCCACCAAAATCTTGCTTGCATAAAGGACACCTTGTGCATTACGCGCCTCCACCGATAGGTGTGGGTCGCGGTGTCAGCATTTCCACTAACAATGGAGGATCAGCTTTTTATTTTCGGTTTTCTGTCAAAACTACATGAAACGATTCAGTTTTTTTACAATTTTCCTATCCTTCCGTATAATGACAAAATCAAACAGGTGAAGCTAAAAGTAATTCCTCAATTTTAACTGAATATCCATATATCCAAGCCTGACGATGATGAGGCATTAGCTCGTGCCAAGCTCGCAGCATTTACAAGACCTCCACTTTTGCCAAGAATAAAAGCAACGCACTAAACATTACCAATGATGAGTATCGGGAGCAACGCATGCAAACGAGTCACACCAGGCTCCCATTGGTCTCCAATGTGGCGGTGAGATATGAGGTGTGGTAGATGCACCACTCCGCCACACACAACAGAATGTGGGCCTCTCAAACGCTGACCAATCTAAACTAAGACGGATTGGAGTGTGCATTAAATGTAAATCATCTTCACTAATGGAATTTAGTGCGACCCAGGGAATGGTTTTATCAAATCTAATAATCCTGCTACGATTTCACCATCACAGTGTAGTTGAAAGAAGGTGAACAGAGCTGTTCTCAAACTTCTCGCGACTTTGAAAGTTCTGTAGGATTCGGTAACCGCAAACACACAACGGGAAAGTAAAAATCTACGATATATTGTGTGCATTAATCGACGCCAGCAAATAAAAGGTTAAATTTAGCCTTGTGGATAGAATAAATGCGTAGAATGTAGAACTTCCATTTAAGACCCTGAAGAGAAGGAAACTTAGGAAAGCAGAAGGGACGAGCATTCAAATCAAGAAGAAATGGCCCCCAATTTTACAGCGTGTGCAAATGAATGTTTCCACACATCACGAAACAAGCGTTCGGTGTAGGCACTGTAAATCTTTGCATCAAATTTTACTAACAATAGCAGAAACATTTTTGTCAGCCTAATACAGATGCAAATTCATTATTTCCTTAAACAATTTACGAAACCAAAACCTCTGTATTCTTCTTCTAAATCCATCTAACGCTACAACGACAACCGGGCAAGGTATAGGTCCTTTACTATTTGAGTGTTATTCTTCACGATGGAAATTTCATCTCTTGAAGGAAGACATTTGCTGTCATAGCATTACGAAAATGTACCGTAAAATATTATTAATTTGCGGGTATCACTGAACAAAATTTGAGAGTGAAATGTTTTGCTGCGATTTGAGCGTGCACAAATACATGGTTAATGGTAAAATAAAAGCATAAACATCGCCTTCATGATAAATCAAACGTAAAGCAAGGTGAAAATTCTTCACATTGATGGTTGTGTTCGATGTAATACTTAGTTAATAAACGCGAATTCAAGTGGACCTGATGGAGCCAATATGTAAGATTAACCAGTTATTAGTAGGATGCTTGCATTGTTTATAAACGCGGTTAAGTGGTTCATTGTAATCTCGCTTACATTTCGAGTTTGTTGGGGATTTTTGAGACCTAAGTAGGTAGCAGAGATCCATGAGTCCAAGTGATACCAAACGTCAGGACCACTAAAATTACATAATGTCTCGGCAGCACTAGGCACACCCATCGACGATAAGTGTCCCAATTCATTGCTTCCAGTAGGTAGAGCATATGTTCAGTGCCGGTTGGGCCATACAAAACAAGTTTGAATGAGAGAAAGAGGTGATTTTGTGTGATTTTAACTAGAACCGATCAGATCACCGTCTTGATTGGTGATACGATCAGGAGGGTATAGGACTCTGTGTGAGAGGGGTAAAATTATCTTTTTAAGTCTTACTCTTTGTCCTTGTGAAAGCTTGGTCACTCGTAGTCATTCATTCTGTGTCTACGTTTATACAAGTAATGTGCGCACCAAGCCCGATTGTGACTCACACTCTTTGCAACATATGAACACACTCGTGTGTTTTGAAGGTGGGACCCCTCTGCACGTATTCCCGCATCAGCCTAGTTACGAACCTGGGCACTATCAGGCATGGTATAAAGTCGGCCCAACTTTGCTCGCAATTCGCATAAATCCATGATCATGATCATGATCATGAAGGTGGACTGAACGCCCTAGAAGAGTTCCTACTTGTAACTGACTCGTAACCCGTTAATAACATTAATTCTTGTATGCTCACCTCAAGTCTTTACTAGTCTATTTGGCTTTCCCCTTAGTTAACTCCTGTTGACAATTACCAGTGTTGATTACCCTTTGCCTATTCCAACGAAACTCATCTATCTAACAAGCTACAAATTTGGTAGCCTCTCCGTGTTGTAACTGAAAAAGCATAAGAACAGACCTCGTAGATGGAGTGGAGAGTTTTATCATCAACCAACTAGGAATTTGAATCTGTAATTAGGGCTAGCATGCAATTCATGCAATCTTGTTAAGTAGATAGCGATTCCTTAAATTTTAATCACTTGTGACTGCTGAAGTGACAGAGTTATGCCACCTCATTTCCGACTTCCTAACTTGCGTTTTAAGGAAAACTCATATAACATTTGTAGAAACACTGAGATTGGTAAAACCAAGGGACGAGTAACACTCTAAAAATGGACAAGGCGGTAGGGATATATTTGGACCTGCTTCTCCTCTAAATAGCAGCAATTCGTGAATACTTCGATCATCAAATTAAACAATATGAATCGCAGCTATTGGGAAAATGGAAGGGTGGATTCCGCCCCATCGTCAGTTCCCACCTCTCAGAAGTGTTCATCGCCGTAAAGATCGAAGTCAAGTAAATCATTCTCAAATCATTCACATGCCAGAGTTGGGCACTTGGTGCGTTTAGTTACTTTTCCATTAAATGGGACATTTTCTTAATTTTAAACATTATCAAGATCGCAAACATCTGTCCTACCACAAATTTTATAAAATGCTGCGAAGTAAGGCATTCAGACTGGTTTGTGCTCTGTATAAAGACGGCCTCCTGTGGACGAAGGCGCAGGAGGGAAAGAAGCAACTTGACTTTGAAAGTATTAATTGATGGAATTGCCAAAGGAAGTGGTGGGACATCTGCAATGCCGGTACGACATCTTTGGCAGGCATAATAAAGATTTCCATACTCATGCCTGAATTCTAAACCCTCTTAAACTATTTCTCTCAGTCACTCATCGACAAAATCATATGGATGAGCAAAAAAGTTGGGTAAGTATTTAATATAAGGCTCAACGTAAATTAATGTTGCAGATTAGCAGCACGGATACCACTGTCCCTAGTAGCGATTACTAGTCAGCTGCTAGGTACCCACCTATCTACAGATAATGCGCAACATTCAGTACAAGAAGACAACGTCCGTTTCCCTGTTCTCGCATCACAAACATGGAAGTGTGCATGCAAATACAGTGTACGCTACACGTGGTGTGAGATTTGCCAACAATTTTAAAACAGGTCTTCCAGTCCCCTTTGGCTTGTCATTGAGATTATGCACAATAATTCACAACCCAAATTTTTACAATACAGCAAAATTTTACGAACGACCTTAATTTCAAGTCGAATATACGAACAGTCGGACCTGACTGAAACAGTAAACCCACTCCATTTAGATTAAATTGTGCCAACACCAGCCTCGCAACATACGCACGACCTCAGCCTTTACCATAAACTGCTAACATCCTTAAGCAAAAGTCAGGTGAATATTACAAGAAACACAACATTCGACACAAGCAAGTGATCGATCATTTACTTCCACTCCTCCTTTCACTATGATCAAGCAAAGAACTACGAGGATACGCACTTCTTCCACGTCGCTTTCCGAGTCTTTTTGTTTGAAGTGAAGGGCTATGCTCAACCAACGGAGCTGCTCCTCTGCAAATAGGCAAATATAGGAGTTAGCTCCAGACAAAAATGCCCCGGAGAACGGCACTGGCAATGTAACCTACTTCGATGCTCGTAAATACGCATGTCGCACGATGATGCTTTCGCCATTCAGCTTATGAGGGCGTGCGTCGAGGATAGCCTCCACTTCAGTTGGTGTACTCATGTTCACGAAGGCAATACCTCGCGGCTTTCCACCTTCACGATCGAGAATCACGTCCACCTTTGTGACTTTGCCATAACGGGAAAAGTGATCTCTCAAGACCTGCTGCGAAGCCAAAGGGTTCAAATTGCCAACGAAAAGGCGTAATTTATTCACCCCTGGCCCACCACTGATGCCGCTACCTTCGTCTTTCCTCTCCTCCTTCTCGACACCATCCCTAAAAGAAATGCATAACCACTGCACTCACTGATAAACAAAGAACTCCCATCCTTTTCTTAGTCTCAGCTCTTTGTCGGCTTGATTCTGCACTCACAACTCAACCCACAATACACCACCACATCATTGCAGAATTGGCTACGTCCGACTCGACAAAATCCACTCCACCTCCTCCTAGCATCTCAATCACTCCAGTATGCGCTCCAACTTTACTATTGTAATCATTCATGCATGTAGTTTAGAAACAGATTACAAAAAGTGGGTAAAATGAGGTCTATGATATGGCTGTAGAACACCGTTCTGCATCGTCTTCATTCCACCTCTTTGCCTTCACTTGTCCAACAGACAGCACATTACTCAAGTTGCTGCAGGACTAGTTGAGCTTAAAAATCTTTGACACCTTAAGACAGAAGGCTTCATCGTCCGCCACTTTTTGCGTCTACACAAATCTTGCATTGCCTCAGCGTCTTCGTCATTTAAGTTAATTGGCATGGGACAAAATATCCATGTACACGGAGGGTGAAGGTGTGACAACACGAAACTTAAACCAACAGAGAGCGTTGACTCCCATAGGAGACGCCTCAGTCCTCAGCACGGTAAAAGTTCAACCTACTTGGCAGAAGAAGAGATACCCAACTTTTCCTTTTCCTTCTTCAAATTGAAGGGCCTCACACTCACGGGACCACCATCGATAAAGTGCGGGCAGTCGGCCAGTGCGCGAGTGGCGTTTGCAGCATCCCGAAAGGTCACGAAGGCATAACCCCTCGACTCATCTGTTTTGCAGTCCCGACTAATGTAGCAGTCAGTGACGTCACCATAACGGGCAAAGTGCCGTAGCAACTGACTATCTGTATGGTTTGGTCGCAACCCGCCAACGTACAACTTCACCCGTGACGTCGTTGCGGTGGTGTTGGACGGAGTGGCGTCTCTGCTTCAAAGCACACACAAGCGATATTAGTCATCTTTGTCTCGGTCTAACCCAGCCAAGCCTCTATAATCCCCTGCCCACTTCTGTAATTTGCCATCTTCATCTTCTTGCGCCTCCATTCCCGTTCTCTGGTCAACTCACCCTATTCTAATAAGCCTTAAAAATGAGTAACTTTTAATATTCATGGCTCACACCAGTTTTCTGCTTTCTCGACAATACCACAAGTTTTGTTGTGTCGTACCTACCTTGGTTTCCCAATGTCACACCGGAGATTGAGTCGTGGGAGCGGTATCAAACCATCGCCTACGATAAGATTGATATCTCTCAAATGTGCATCAATCTAGATAAAGACAGAATCAAGTGCCTGTTAGACACGAATTGCTAAAGCATTTGGGGTTTAGTGCCTAAATGGAGCATGCATACACTACCTCCATTAAACTTTTGCATCCTTCACCATTCAGCTCAAGAATGAAAAATCTCAAGGTTGCATTCGTTTCAAAGGCCTTTCATATTTTGTTCCTAGAATTTATGAGTCACCACCACCGTCAGGAATGACTCCCCGATTAACTGCACCAAATCAAAAAATGCAATCAGCATCCCTTCGGTAAGCCCGTTGTTTTACAAAAATTGTCTATTCACACAAATATACAGAGGCACATTTGGTGACTTACCACAGTAAATCGGTCTGTGAGACGCATCTCTGTTATGGGGAGAGGTGGTAGGTGCCTCAGCATTTCTCCTATCGATGCGGATTCATCGAGGAGCCCTTTCAATGATTTTTGCTTCGACACCGCTTCTTGTAAGTTCTGCAAAGTGGGAACAATAATGAGAAAATGTTAAATGAGATGCTGAGGGAGGTAGATAGGAAGGTGGGTAATGAAGTACTGGCAGCAGTAGGCCATCAGTGTCGTCACTCACTGTAATTTTCTCAGCTGCTGCATATACATCTTTGGTCATTCCCACCGCGACGAAAAGTTCCGTGGTCCTTCGCACGAGTGGGCCTATCATCTCGTAACCGGTCGCATCCACCACCTCCAGTTTCGCTGTGGCCGCATCTAGTGATTTACTTGCGGCTCTACGCAGCTCCAGTACTGCGTTTTCTAAGGCAGCACAAAGCCCTTCCCTTGTCTTCCTCTCAGCTGCTGACGATGAAGATTCCAACCCCTGTGACTGCTGCATACGCGCCTTCAAGATATCCTTTTGGTGAGTCAGAGCGTTCAATTTTACTCGAAGCACCAGGCTGAACTGCACAAAGTAAAGGAGGCGAGATATTCTATGACTGTTAAACTATATCGTGCTATAGGCAGGGCGAATGCTCACAAAGAAGAAGGGAATTTCGACTATTTGAATCCAATGAAACTTACATTGTCGCGGTGTTTCTCACGGCACTGGAGACAGATGCTGCAATGACAATGATGGCAAATGCCCATTACTTTGGCTTCAACTGATTTTCGACAGGTGCTGCAACGTATGGTGGAGAGCAGATTCTCGTTACTTTCCTCTGCATCAGTTACTACCGCACCTACGAATTCGCCTTTGTCCTCCGCCTCCTGCTTCCGCCCTTGCTGCTGCCGCGACGAGAGCAGACTGAGTTTTGCCCCAACAGCGTAGTTTGGACGCAAGCGAGCCACGTCGAACGTAGCATGACAATAGATGCAACGTGCTGTCAAAGCTTCCATGTGTGATAACAGACAGGGTCGTAAACAGAACGTGTGACCACACGGCAGACTGTAGGGGTCAATCATTCTTCTCGGAGCAATAAAAAACACAAAGACTTCACTGTTTCGTTGCACAGGAATGTGTCCATACCCGTAAAGTCTGGCAATGTGACTTTAAAATCAGATGCACACTCGCACACACTTGTGTAGTTGTCATGCTCAACAATCTGGTGAATCCAGTTTTCTACCACAGCTACAGGAAAACAAGTAAAGGAAGACCATGCGCAAGAAAATTCACGAGAAAACGGGAATTGAAGAGGACATACAGACGTTTTATCACTAGATGATGGGAGCCAAAGCTCCATTCTTCTAAGCATATCGTGCTTAGTCCAACTCTGCGTTTCTATGCTCGAAACCTTTAGGCTCCATCTCTTTTACTTCCATCCAGTGGCACTGTACTCTGTCCTTCGCCGCTTCCCAATGTTGGACATTATTAGTCCTCCCCTTTCCACTTTTACCCATTTCTTTGTAACTCATTACGGGAAGTGACATACCTAAAAGACGCTAGAGACACAACGAATAAGCATCGTCTCAACTCCCACTGGGTGTCACCACTCGGTGACACCCAATTTCACTGCATCCTATTAGTACCACAATTTAAACTGTCTGCTTGTTAGAAAATAACTTACAACTTTGTGCACACCCCACAAATGAGATCCGGGTCAGTTGAGGCCATCTCTTGGCCACAACTTCCTCTGATCAAGTGGCGATGTGTAGCAAACCACAGTTCCGAGCCGGTAGGCGAATTTGTCGTTTCGATTGGTCAATTCATATGGCATTGCAACCAATCAGTACAATGCATTGCTACAGTTCACCCAATAATCATGCCTGCAAGATCACAGTAGCCACACATGATTCCATTTAGGCTCTACCAATTAAGCAGCCTATTAGTCTCTCTCTCCCGAGGTCACATCTTGACAACTTGAGTGGACTAGAGTGCGTAGACAAATATGCATCAACACTTGTGCCATCTGCACAAGTTGCATTGATCGTATGTTGGTGTGCTGTTTAATGCTGGAGCAAGATGGATGTCTACGAGAGACTAGAAATTGTAGTCACTTGGACCCACTGCAAAGATGGATCATTGTAATAGTAGTCAAATCACCATCAGATCATATTCATCACTGGCGACCATCTGTAATCGATAAGCCTTCCTTTCTTTGCATGTCCTCCTACCAGCTTTTTTGGCACGTACCTTTTTGGTAGCACCCGCTCCTCTCACTGCGCATTAGTATGTACAGCATGTACGCGCTTACATTTCACTTGAGACCACGCACCTCTATTCCAGTCGAAAGCGATTAGATAAATGCCAATACATTGATCTCCACTTTAATACACGGGCAAATGCTCTCCTTCCACCTCTCCATTTTCTTCCCTACCCTTTCCCATGTGCCTTTAAACATAAGGAAAGCACTATTTGTAAATCAACCACGATGCTCAAATTGATCCATACGGGATGGCAAAGCGAAGGTATGTCATCTAGTGTTGACCTATAGGTTGGTTACAAACCCATCGGTAAGGGCGAATTGCATCTGATGGACTCCGAGTTTTGTTTTCTTGGATTGACTGACACTTGAGCTAAACAGTCTCCTCAACTGTGAAAGTGTGCCCTTGTATTCGCGACTTCCATGTCGCTGAGCATTTGTAACCGCAGGTAGGTACGATATGGTGTTAGTAAAGTTGGGCGTTACTTCAACTTTCCCTTGACTGTCGATTAAACTTTTCCCACTTTATCATTCTTGCTAAATGAACAGCTCACACTCCACCTCCCGTCCATACCTCCTTTATATTAACCGATTTTTGTACACACAAGACAAATTTTTTGTTGTCGAGATGGGGCAGGGTTAAATGTTGTTCGGCCCATAAAGTTTGCATTTTAAAGTCATTAATCACTTCCGCAATCGCATGCTTCCTTGCTAATTAATCGAACCACACCATCCATTAGCCTTTAGTAAAAGTGAGAATAAGCGGACCGCAAAGATGACTTGTGAAAAGGACGCTTCATTCATGCGCTGGGTGAATCTTCCACTTCTTTCACTTCTTTTACTCTCGTATTGAGAATAATTTGCAACATTTTTACAAGACCTAATAACTGACTTAAGCATTCTTACTCTTAACAACGCGGTCTGCTTCCTCTACAGTTAAATACAAGCATGAGTGCGGTCTTCGTGCCCCATCAACCTCTTGAAGTCGTGGAAGAGATACCACTGCATCACAAGTGATCAGACTACAGTAGATTAAATGTTGGCCAAGGAGATATAGACAGTATTAAGGGCCAATAAGGGCAAGTCAGCCTCACAAGTGGTATCAGTTGCCAAGCAGTACAACTTAAGTAAAATTACGGACAAGTAATCCCAAATTTGGGTTCTGGGAGATGAACTTATCATTTCCGTCATTATTTTCCAAGCTGCATTTGCACTACCTCTGAATAAGAACTGTGTCATCTGCTCTACTTTGTTGCATCTAAAAGGCATGTGTTGCAGTTCCACATTCCCACTGTAGATTGACTAAGGCGAAGGCAGAAGGCTCTATGGTTTATGGCTCAACATGCATCGCCGAAAACAGCACGAGCACACATACACACAAAGAAAAGGGCGTTCCTTAATTTACTTAACTAAGTAAAAGAGACAAATGCACCTATGCTACAGATAGGAGAAATAGATTTTTCACCAGCTTTAGCAACTGTTGAGCACCAACAAAAAGCCATTTAAATGACATTTGGTTACCATCAGTTCTCGCAAATTCTGCTTCAGCAAATAAAAAAGTTCAATAAAGGAGAAAAAATTGTTACAAACTAGGAAGGCAAAAGAGTAGAAACAGCAATTGTAGAAGCCAGAGAAATCTGAAGCAGTTAGCCCACCGACATTTTACTCACTGGTAGAAATTTTAGTGATGCGTAAACAACCTGAGTCTTATTGACATTGGCAAAGTGATCCACGACTCTTAGTATGAGTAAGCCCATTGTTTCGTGGCTTCCACCACTCCCTTATTCTAGAATTTAAGGTCTGTTTGTGACGGAACCGTATTCAATTTCTCAAGGGCCTTCAGGCTAAACAATACAAGGATAAAAGGACGCATTCTATGACATGCAGTGGAATTAGGCTGCGTCACAGACACTGATTGCG